>VDFB02174741.1:0-54035 GCA_007258455.2 Sequoia sempervirens
CTCTCTCTCTCAACCCTTTCCTTCCTACCCCCTTTCCCTCTCTTAGGTCTCTCTCCTCCTCCTCTCAGCCCTCTCCTCCTGCTGGCTCTCCCTCTTAGGTCCTCTCTCTCCAACCATCTCCTTCAATCGAGTCTCCTATTGGGTCAACTCCCTGTATATATATACTCAGCCCTCCATTCTCTCTCCCCTCTCCCTCTCCCTCTCTTGGTCTCTCTCTCTCTCCCTCTTTTCCTCTCTTGGTCTCTCTCTCCCTCTTCCATCTCCCTCTGTGCGTGTCTCTCCCTCTCCTTCTCCCTCCCTACTTTCTCTCCCTCTATTGGGCCTCTCTCTCAACCCACTCCCTCCCTACCCCTCTCTCTCTATTAGCTCTCTCTCTCTCTCTCTCTCTCTCTCTCTCTCTCTCTCTCTCTCTCTCTCTCTCTCTCTCTCTCTCTCTCTCTCTCTCTCTCTCTCTCTCCTCTCTCCCTCTCCAATCATCTCCCTCCTATATCTCCTCTCTTTGGGTCTCCTCTCTCTCCCCCTCCACTCTCCCTCTTGTCTCTCTCCCTCTCCCTCCCCCTCCCTCTGTCCATTCTCTCTCCACCTTCCCTCCCTCCCCCCCCCTCTCTCCATTCCCTCTATCTCCTCTCCCCTCTGTGTTATGGCTTAAAATCTTCCATCCCTCTACCACCACCATTCCCTTTATCTCTCTCTCACTCCCTTCCTCTTTATCTCTCTCTCAAGTATCTCCCTCTCTCAGGTCTCTCTCTCTCTCACTCCCTCTAGCTCTCTCCCTAGTACCCTTAATCCTCTACCCTATAAATGTACCATCTAAAGCTTAAGAAAACCAAATTTATCATAACACGAGCGCATTATTAACTAGTAGAGATATGTCCATTTAGGATTAAATAACACATTCACATTATAACACTAGCACATTTTTTATTGCACTAAAAATGGTAAAAAATCACAATATACCCATGATGTCGGCCCACATTTTGCATATTCTCCTAGTTTTGCATGTGCTCCAACAAAAAGTAGTTTTTTGGTGATTGAGTGAAGTGTGCATGCATGATTTTGAGATTCCACCACCTTTTGAATGCTCTTTCCATCACCTTTGCATGAAATAGCAGAGTTTTCATGTTGAGAGGAATATAATATCAATTCAAGTTTTAATTACAGTGATAATTGATATATAATTGAAATTTGGAGGGGAACAAGCTTTTGAAGAAGTCAAATTTTTGAGGATTTTGAGGAAGGAAGAAGCAAAGGCCACATAATTGGGTAGAACTCCTCCATTTGAAACTTTTCTTTTTTAGGTATGTGAAATATTTGTACATTTTCTTTCATTCTATTATGGATTTCTTTCATTTTTTTTATTTTGCTTATTCCATGTTGATCAAATTGTTTGTTTATGATGCAATATCAAATTGCCAAGCCACTCAACAACATCATTTCTTTAGGGAAATTCATTCCCAAATCAAATTAGGAGAAGATCAATTTATAAAAACTTTGTCAAATTCATCCAAAACTATTTTTTCGTTCAACCAAAATCCATTTATTTCATTTCAAGTTATAAGGCTATTAGTAGCCAATTCACCATCTCCATATAGCAAAACATTTTTAGAATCAACTTTGTTCTTGTCATAAACAATACAACAATCACTCATCAACTCAATTTACCCCTTCAAGTCAAAAACAATCAAACACCTTTGTTCCTTAGACTTGCAATCAAACATCATCCCAGCCGTTTAAGATATCTTTGCTCAAATCAACACATCCATCATTCTATCTTCACTTAAACACCATTTGTAACAACAACAAGAAACATTAGTTTAACACTATCACCAGACCTTTAAGATACCAATTTCGTCATGTTTTGATTGTAATATTCCAATATATCAATATAGACACACTTTGGCTACTTTGCATTCAAGACACCATTGCCATATATTGGAAACATATCCCCAAATAATCAAATCTTTCAAATTCTACCTTAAAAAAATTACCAAGCATAGACACAACTATGGCATCACAAATGAGACTACTCCCAAGCACTTAACAACATTCCTTTCGTTGTTTCTACATATTCTCTATTTTTAGCAAACAATGCCAAATATCTCTAGTAGGCCAACATTCCATCTAATCAGGTGATTCCTTTTCTATCATAAAGCATTTACAAAATATCAATACAAATTCTCAGGCCTATTTTGATATTTTTCAACATACTATAAAAGTTTTTACACTTATTTCATAAAACAGAGTAGAACCAACATGTTGCCTACTAGTAAAAGCCCTTAAATAGGTCAATTTATCAAAGCAAGTCATCATAGAACTACTCACTAATCCACAAAACCTAAAAATAGTCTTAGTCCATGTGTAGAAACTCACAAATAAACAAGTTTCAATATGGGAAATGCCCATCAATACACAAAATCAGTAAACACTTGATTATAGGGTGAAAACACACCAACCATGAGGGTTTCTTTAATCAAACATTTACAAAACCTCTACTACTCTGCCCAAAGATTGAAACATGATTCATTATGTCTGCAAATTATTTTGAAATCATTTCTAAGCTCCTCTACATGTTGTTTCCCCAAACCCTACTTGAAAACACCATTTTTTTGAATGAGAAAATTCAGAATTTTGTTCATGCAATAGTATCCCGACTTCTTATTTCTATTTACCCCTACTCCACACATATTCACATTGAAAAGATACTAAATATGACCCATTCCACCGACCTACTATCCCTACATCGGTGGAATGGCTAAGAATCACTTTTTAGACTCTCAAAACAATTCTAAGGAAACCACAGACCGAGACTTAGGAAACTAAGTTCAAATTGTTGATTATTTGAATTACAATTCCTACAAATTTCAAGAATGAAAGAAGTCTCTTTCCATGAAAAGAATCAAATATTAGAATGCTTGAATCACTATGCAACTTGAAAACAAAAATAGAAAATCTTTCCAAAATAACTGAGCAGAGGTTTTTTTATTAATTTTTATGTATTTTTGGGATACAAGATTTGCCTTTCTCGAGCTTACAATGCTTTTTAAAGGTGTCTAAATCAGTTGAAATAACTTCCTCTTCATATTCATCAACCCATCCTTTCCCTTCCACAAAAAAGACTCTTCACCTTCTTGCTTTTGTGCAATTTTACATTTTTATAATAATTGAGAACTTTTGTTATAAAAAGCAACTTTTCAATAATATCACCTAGTGACCTATTTCATGGTGCAAATACATTAAAATTCATCATTTCATGACCTTCACTCATCATATTTACTTGAACATTACAAATTGAACAAATTATCCTTTTGAAGGAATTTCATGACCTAGGTGCTCCTGCACCAGTTTGTCATATTACAACCTTACGTTGTCAATGGACATTTTAAATCACACAATTCAATACACTTTCCTATTAAATTTTTAAACCACATCTCTTTGAGGCATTTTCTTAAATTTAACAATTGAATTTCTTTGTGTATGCTTCCAAAGCTTTCATTGAGTTATTTTGTTAAATGATTATACAAACTAGCTTTCATTGACTTTCTTTGTGTATGCTTCCAAAGCTTTCAATTAATTAATTTGACAACTTAGCACTTTTTGCACAGGTAAAATTATTCGTCATGCCAAAAGAAATGAACTGTTAAAAGGAAAAAAAATAATAGATGATCAGCTCCAAGCCTTCAAAGATAAAGAGAAAAAATGGATGAGGGAATATCATGAAAAGCAGAAATTGGGAACGATTGATGAAAACAATCCAGTTGAAGAGGAACCTCAACCATCAAAAAGAGAATAAAATGGAAGCACAAAGGGCATGAATGCGAAAGAGTCATGCTAGGGGAGATACAAATACCATAGTTGGAGACACACCCTCTACCGCAAGTGAATACGAAGGGACACCATTAAGCACAAGTGAATATGGAGGGACACCATCTACCACAAGTGAGTATAGTTGGACACCATCCACCACATCTGAAGTTGAGAGTACATCATCACTCAGAGTTGAGGAACAAGGTATGCCATCATCCCCACATGAACCTCAAGGTATTTCTTCTATTCCACCCTTGCTCAAAGGTACGCAATCTAGCCCACCTCAATTAAATATTGATGAAATTTCTAATGTTGAGATGTATGTACCTAAGAGAACACCACCTAGAATTTTGCATAGAAAGCCAAAGTTATTGATTAATATTGATAAGGATATTTTGCAGGACATGGAAGGTAAGATTCCAGAACACACTTGTAGAAGATATGCTGATACGATTTGGCAAATGTTCTTTGAAAGGCTAAATGAGACTGCAAGATGTCAACTATTTGTTCAAATGATGTGGGGTTTAAAGTACAAAAACATCATGAAGACTCTTGGGTTGAGAACATTGAATGCATCAAGTGAAAAGACTATTGTGAAGAATCTAATGGATGCTTATGACAGTGTGGGTAAGACATACTCAAAGGATAGTAATGTCACCTGACATGTTATTAAATCAAATTTGGTAAGCTATCAAACAAAGAGATCTCACCTCATCAAAAATACAAGTGAACAAATGGGAATTAGTAGAAAAACTTTATCAAAAGTCGTTCAAAGGTGGCAAAGAATTAAGGGCACTGATTCAAATGAATTATGGGAATTCTTGGGGAGACTACCACACAAAGATAAAAAAGTTGTTGAAGCATTGAGAACACTAATTGAAGATTATTGGAAGAATAATAAAAGGCCATCTCCAAATCAAAGGGATGTCGTAAGAAGGAGAATTGGTAGTCAAAACCGTGAGCCACATCCAAAGCATTTTTTGGATAAGACTCAAACCCAATTTTTTCATAAATTTCAAAATGATTATCCTCAAATTAGTATTTCTCAAAGATTTTTTGAAATGATTAAACATTTTATGTAAAAATAAATCACACACGCACTACTTGTTGTTGTAAACTACATATTGAATTCTCTAACCATTATGATGTTTATCGTTCTATATGTTTATATTTGCATACTAAAGATGTTTTGTAGGATTGTGACATAGAAGCCCCACCAAAATCTTCAAGAGAGTTCTTATCAAAAAATTTATGTGAAATAGAGGATGGCCAAATATTCTATAGGACAACATGCTTGGCTGGTTCATGTGAGCATTGTGGTGGCTTGCAACAAATGCTAGTATGTCAACATATGGAAAGCATATATGAGGTGGGACAAAAACTAGTAGAGTTCGGGAAGTATAAAATAGTGGCATATGCTACAAAAGATGGGTTTGAAGCAAAAAGGTGTGAGTTGGTTATTCAGAAGATTCTAGTGTATCAATTCATGTTCATGTTTTGTGAGAATCTAGTGTATGAGTATGCAAGGCATACCCATATATCCCAATGGTTGGACACACAATTCAAGCTATGAAAGGACACCTTTCCACTTGGAAGCATAGTATCGGTGGTTGAATTTGCAAAGAAATACACTCTACAACTACAATGTGAGGTGCAGTCACAATATTACAACTCCACACAGGTTTCAATATTTATGCACATAGCATTCATACATGCAGCTGAAAGTACTGAGGACGAAAGGAAGGTATTGAGGGAGTATCACTTTTATATTAGTGATGATTGCACATATTCTCCAAAGTTTGTTCAAGGTTGCTTCCAGATGGTCTACAATCATTTGGCTCAGAGGGGCATATCGTACAGTCAGCATATAATATGGTTAGATAACTGTGCAACACAATTCAAGAATGTGCACATGTTCTACTGGTTGTGCAGGATGCATCTCACTACACGTGTTCAACATATGTGTAACTTTTGTGAGGCCAGACATGGAAAGGGGAAGCATGATGGTGTAGGAGAATGCTTGAAAAGAGCATTAGCACGAGAAAATTTAAAGTATAAAGACAATGCATAGTTGACAGATGCAAGATCAATCGTCGAGTGGTGTAATGCTTCGATGGGTCCAGGTAATGAAGGTACATCTTCAGTTTATAGATTTTTTTGGTTGATGGATGATACTAACATTGCACCATATGAGGATTGTTGTACACTAATAGGATCAAGTGAGTTGCACTATTTCCTTAGCTCAAATGCAGATTCATGGAGTATCGATACATGTAAGATGGCATGCTTTTGTTCTTCATGTACAATGCAAGCCTGGAATGATTGTGAGTCAATGGAGTGGGTTGAAAAATGGTTGACAAGTTATCTTAGCCCACCTCACATGTATCGCCCTCTAATGGCATTGGAACTAACATAGATGGAATCATCAATCGACTTTGACCATGTATCAGATCTAGTTCAACTAGGTAATATATCTACTTGCTTAGTATTTGAAATTCCATATTTTTATCTTACTTTGTACTATATTCGTAATGTTGACTAATTTTAAGAGATATGTCGCACATATAAATGCAGGGAATGTTTATGAAATTATTGAAAATGAAGACAATGAAGAGGGTATAGACTATTACTTGTGTCATTGTGTTGAGGCAAAAAAGAAATTGGAAGCCCCAATTATAGATGGAGAAAACATTGAATACCCTACAAGCTCAGTTGTTACTAGAATATGGCTAAGAAGGTACCCACATAAGAGTGTTAAACATTGGTTGTTTGAGGAATTTGACATGCATTGTAAGATTCTTCATTACTTAAACCTTGTCATGGCATCTAATGCTCATTTGACCAAATATGGGGGTAGACCTTTGAAGAAGACCTTGTGGAAGGTCTGTGAGTCTGACCATGAGGCAATACTTGACACAATAAAGAGTAGAGCAGACCTAGATGGTTCATTGGATTAATTTATAAGTATATGCACAACGGTTCTTATTAATTTATACTTGTATCCACATCAATTTGGTTGATGCCAATACTATCATCTTATTTTATTGTGTATCTGTATGTAACTAGGAAAACATTGATTGGTGTCCCCTTGCATAAAATGCAGATTTATGAGCCATCCAAGAGAATCTCAAGCAGAAAAGCAATGCAACATCCTTATTTTGATGATCTTGACAAATCTCAATTATGATTTTAGGCCATTACAAAAGTGTGTGCGAAGCTTGATGAGGAAATTTCAAGTTATTCATTTGAATTTAACCTTATCATGACCATCTACGACATAAACATTATAAGAGCATCTTGAATTTCAAGAAATTTTATTCATGAGAGGTGTTGTGTGCAATAGGTATCTTGGAACTCCCAGTGAAGATGTATGACCAAGACTGACTAAGTTGAGAGACTGCCATTCCTATTTGTAAGTGCCTTCCATCTATTTTGGATGAGCTATTTCTGTTTATTCTTTTCCTTTGTGTATCTGTAACTAAACTAGTAAAAATTGATTGGTCCCTCCTTGCAGAAAATGTTGATTTTTGAGCCATCAAAGAGAATCTCAGCCAAAAAATCAGTGCAACATCCTTATTTTGATGATCTTGACAAATCTCAACTCCGATTTGAATGAAATCTTGCAATACAAGTTCTCTATTCATAAATTTCTATGTTTTCTTTTAGTTTTGTTAGATTTTACTACCTGTATAGTAGATTTAGGCCTTGTCCTTTGTAGATTAAGATAATACAAAGAATTAGGTTTCTTTTGAGTCCATCTAGAAGAAAATCCATTGATTTTTTCCATTGTTACAACACATTTTCTGAAATTCAATTTGGAACCTTCAATTTGAGGTTTTGAGAGTCAAGTAAAGAAATAAAGCATACTCCATTGAATTAGGCTTGTAGATCAGTGGAATAGGGTTATAGTAGGGTGTTTATGGTGTAGGAGCACTAAGGAAAATCAAGGCCACAAGGTGGTCAAGTGGTAAATTTTGATTTGTAGTCCATAAAGAATGTTGTAATAAGGTCACAAGGACCACTAGGAAGTGTTTTAAGTCAATCTGGGTTGGTAGGATATGAGGTTGCAATGTCATGTTAGCATGTTGTCAATTTGGTGTAATGAAGCCTTGAATGGCCTAAATGTGAAAATGTATGTAAATTCATAATGTAAGGGTCAAGATTATGTAAGGAGGCCATCATAAGGTCACTAGTTTAGGTATGGAGTCATTTACATCAAGATGTCAAAAGTTGAACATAACAATGTAATGTTGTCAAACCAAAAGTTGTCATTTTGTAAATACTTAGAATTTGAAGGGTCACACTTGTAAAATAAGTTGAAAAGTGGTTGTAGTTGGTTGAGGAGGTTGATATGCCTTCAAAAAGGCCTTGTGAACGTTGTATGTTGTTGGCAATCATACTTTTGAAAGCAGGAGCACCAACTCCATCTTTTTAACACTTGAACCCTTGTGGTTTCTATTATTTGGTCATTTGATCATTTAGGGTGTTATTAGATGGTTTGAGGTCATTATATTTCATTTAATAAGGATTCAATACCATTTTTGTATGTCTTAGGTCAATTGAGTCATGATGTAAAGAAGTTGATCAATAAGGGGATTCATGTGGTGAACCTTGTAATTTAAGTGTTTTAGGGTTATTTGTGTTAAATAAGGGATTTACAGACCATTTATCATGTAATGTGAGTCTTAGGAAGGAGTCTTTAAAGAGTTGCATAAGTAATATTAAAAAATTGCAAAATGCAAAAGTTGTAAAAACTACCAAAAGCCAAAATTAGCAATTTTAGTGGAAGACAAAAAGACAAAAGTTCAAAAGGAAAGCATATGAATTGGGAAAGATCAAGAGACATTGCAATTTCTAGTGTAAGTCCATTCAAAGCTAATTATTCAATATAGAAAGTTTGGTTAATGTTTGATTCAGAGTTTTCAACACTTTATTTTTTATTTTTCATTGTATTTCCTGATTTTATTGTATTTTTAGAGTTTCCTTCACTTGTTCGGACCCATACATTCTTAGAATGATTTATCATTCATTTTTTCATGTATTATTGTGAATTAGCTTCCATTTTCTTCCATTTAGGGCTTCCAATATTCATTTTGGAGGGAGAAATACTGATTTTTCTGTAGCAGTCCATGTAACAAATTTATCACTGTTTTGTGATTAAAAAAATGTAATTTTTGTCTTCCCACCTACTATAAAGCCATGTGACTCAGTGGAAAGACTTGCATGCATGTATATTAGGTGTGGAATGAAGTTTCTTGGTGAGGGGGATTCTTTAAGTCTGAATTCTTACAATGCCTAGGCAGAAAATGTTAAGTTTCTATGTGAAAATGCCGGTTTCAAGTTGTATTTTCATGGATTTGTGTTGGGATTGAGTTTAGGAAGGGTTGGAAGGTCAGAGCAGACCTAGGGCAACATGTTTTATGTTTTTGTTTTGTGTATTGTGGCTGTTTGAGTGAAGATATGGAGAAACCCTAGATTTTAGGAGAGAAAATGAGGTTTTGTTGGAGCAGCAAGTTAGCAGACTTGTACAGAGTATTTGACTAGAAAATTTGTGGTTTTGAAGCACAATTTGTGACTATCTAGGAGATCTTGTTATGACAAGAAGTTTAAAGGTGGGTTTGTTTGTAAAATTGGGCTAGTTCTTGTAGCCCTTGAGCATGATACCTTGATGTTTTTTTAAGCTTTGGCAGATGAATCTTAGGTGGAAGCTTGGATCTATCTTCTTGATGAAGTATGAATGTTATTTGGATGATCAATGGATATTTTTACAATTCTCTTTAAGGAATTGGTCTTTTAGTTGTTTAGTGGTGAATTGGAAGACTATAGTGCTAACCTTATGGAAGCTAGATTAGATATATGAACCTGATTTGGTTTCTTGGTTCTTAAGTCTGAATTTGTATTCCTCCACCCTGCTTTGCATCAGTTGATATTCCTTCAAAAATTCCTTGTGAACATTGTATGTTGTTGGCAATCATACTTTTGAAAAAATACCAAAAAGCTTTGTTTTCTAACATTTTTTTTTATCTCTATAACAGTCTAAATTCATGCCTTGTACAGACCTATACAGTCTTTAAAGGAGCACCAATGCACGCGGATTGTTAGAGTAGAGTCTTATCCTTCATAAGAATCAAGTTTGAGTGAATTTCATTAGGTATTGAGAGTTTTAGAGGATTTTTTCCAAATGTGACTATGTATTTTCTGTGTTAAGAGTTTGAAGACCCTAAAAATGAGGATTTGATCCATTCCACCCTCTATGGTCACTATAACTCAGTGGAATGGATCATAATAGGTAGGTTTAGGTGTGTATGGGTATAATTTATGTAGAGGTGTTCATTGGTGCATTTTAGTGTGATGCCCTAGGTGGGTTTGTGAGGGTTTTCAAGTGAAAAATGGTGGTTTTGCGTGATGGTTTGAGGAAATCAGTATAGAGGTGGATATGTAATGTTGTTTAAAGTTTGTGCAAGTGATTTTATACATGTTTAGTAAGGTGGAAGAGTTGAAGGAGGTTGGTAAGCATGATTTTCAATGAAACCCTTGGTAATAGCCTCAAATAGGGGGTTTTGTGGTTCACTGTCCTAGAAGGCCTATTTCATATTGTGGATGCTAAAATCTGCAAAATGTGATTAGAAAACTAACAATAAAACCTGCAGAATCATTAGTACTTCAACAACAAATTAAGATATTCAACATCCTTATGAAATAACACATCAAGTTCAAAAATGCAAACAAATGACAAAGGATCTAAAGCAAAAGCATAAGAAAACATGATGCAAACTATCTCATATTGGATTGGTGTCACATGTGCTAGTGACCCTTTCCCAATCCTTGATTGATAAGCTTAGATAATGAAATTGCTATGGATATAGAGATGATAAATGGACAAGATCAAGTTCTCAAAGAGAATGACCTTGCATCAAGTTGCATAGATGATGGATTTGTGAAGAGATTGTGAAGATTGTGAAGATTGTGAAGATTGTGAAGATTGTCAAGGATTTGCTCAATGTTGAAGCCTCTATTTGAAGATTTCAAATGCTAAGATTGTTGAAGAGGGACCAATGTGGGACTAAAGATTAAGCCAATGATAGGAGGACACTTGTCATCATGTGATTAGTTGATGTGTGTGCAAGATTTGGGAAGAGTGCCCAAGAGGGGGAACTTTTGAATTCAAATTTTGCCATAAATGCTGAGAGGGGGACAAGAAAGAAGAGCAATAAATGCCCTGTTTGACTTGTCATTGTTGAGGGAAAATGATTGTTTTAATAAATCAATAAAATTGATTTATTGTGCAAGTGGGATGGGATTAGCCTTAGATTAGGATTAGATTAATTTAATGATGATTATGCTGATTTAATGCTGATTAATTGATTTGACATTTTGGACTTTGATATTCTGATTTATTTAAATCATAAATGATGGAAATGCATTATGATGGATGTTTGATTTAAATAAAGTCCTGATTTATTTGATGAATGGAATATGATTATGCATGATGTAAATTTGACATGTCTACATTTTGCCCTCTTTGAAGCAATGTGCTGTTGGATTCAAAATAAACTCATAGCCGATCGAATTTTAAAAATTTCATGATTTTTTGGATACCAATGAAGAAGTACAACGAACATTACCCCTCGAAGATTAGTGAAAAAGATTCGATTTGAGAAGTCGATCGCGATAAAGGAGTTCAAAATGGATGGTTATGGATGATGATGCAAATGAGAGATGATGATTTCAAGGGTAGCAGACTAACGGTCTATATTATGATGATGATGCAAATGAAATGCATGTGAAATGTCCGATGTTTCCTATGATGTATGATATGAATGATATGTGGTATGGAACATTGATGGTTTTAGAATGCGGGGATGGATGCATGATGGATGCATGATCGCAGGGATGGGTGCATGATGGATGCTGATGGTCATTCATGATACGTATTACCGTGGAAATGAGATGATGACAGGGGTCCATAATTATGATTGAGTGGGGCACATAGAGATGATGATGATGATAGAAGATGATGATGGCCAATGATGATGATAGATGGATGATTTGCCAATAAAGGTCCGGTTGCAAAGGGTCACTTACTTTATTTTGATATGCTTCAATGCGGTACATCAGTGGCAGAGAGACCGAGGATGGTACGTTGTACTGGTGTGATGGACTTTGACTCATGGCGGATGAGGTGACTGTTTGTTCCTGCCGACATACGGAAACCTTGCTAGGGCGTACCTAACAAAGCAAGTATTCGCCAAGTTATTTTACAAGAGCGTCCAACAAGCACAATAGACAAAAGATAAAGATCGTTGCCCCATTCCTATCTCTCTAAATCCTTCGTTCGGATATCATCGAGAGGTCCTTGGAATGAGCGCAATAAGATAAATCAAAAGAAAAGATCAAGTACACAAACAAACCAATGTTCTTCATACCTCTAGCCAAAGGAATGTGTTTCAAAAGATGGGAGCCAAAACTCATTGCCAAAAGATAATGTCCATTGTCGGAACGGATCCTAGGACATGTTAATGACACGTCGTTTTGTTTACCCAAAGTGGTTGATTTGATAAAAGTGCCCATTGTCCGAACGGATCCTAGGACATGCTTTGTATAGGATGATGATGGTTTGATAAATTGATTGATAGGCTATTGATATAAGGTCGTACGACATGGCTGAAAATAGTCGTTTTTGATTTTGTTTTAAAGATTTGTTATGATTTTGATTTTGCAATTGAAGTTTGCTTTTCTTTGCTATGATTGTTTACCTTGTGTTGCCAAAGGATGAAGGTGACGATCAGATTATTATGGATGATTGATTATTGCGGGTGAAAGCAAGACATAATGGGTGGATTTTTTCAAATATTTGGATGTTTTTGATTTTTTTGGAATGTTTTGAGGCTGTTTTTGGGTTTTTTGGATTTTGTGATGTTTTTGATTTTTCGATGGTTTTGATGTTTTAAGTGTTTTGGATTTTGATGTTTTTCGAATGTTTTTGGATTTTTCGCATGATTTTGACGATTTGGATATGGATATGTGTGATGATATCAGTGCTCTGTTTAGGATTTTGTTGAAAACCAAGCTAAGGTGGATTGATCAGATTGATGGATTGATGATGATGATAACATTGTTGAGGATACACAACAATGCATCGATTGGATTGATTAGGATTGATAATGATAACATTGTCGAGGATACACGACAATGCAAGGATAGTGTTAAGCAACACAAGGATATCTCGAGATGATGATTTTTTGATTGGATTAGATTGATCATGATTGATGAAGCTTGGTTTAGAACAAAAGATGTTCAAATGATTTGATGTGGCGTTTGACGGGTGTGTTAGATGCGACTGATAGTGATTGTTTGGATTGATGTTCGATGAAAGATGAAGCTTGATAAGGACTGTTTTCGTCAAAATGTGCCATGGGATAGTGATTCAGATTTTTTTTCGCTCACAAGTGGTGGACCAATTTGATTTCATGTTTTCCAATGTTCAGATCGCCACATAAGCTGGAGGATATAGACCAAGATTTATTCTCGAAGCAAGATGTACATATCTGCCCCCAATGTCTAGCAATGTATGGAATGCAATGGATGGATGCTCGGATAAGTGTATGGATGGATGGATATGGTAAGCACGCAAAGTATGCCAAGGATTATCTTGCGATAAGATAAGGTGTTCGGATAACAAGTGCTCATTTGGATAATGCTTCATGGCTCAGATAACATAGGATAGGATAGGATCAAAGAAAATGACCCATGTCAATATGTTCACCATAAGCAAGCGTAAAGCGTGCCCCAAAATTTCATCAAGATCAAGATAACTTGGACTATGGATCATGAAGATGGATGAAAATGGATTAGATAAATGGTTCATGGATGAAATGGAATTATTATGGATAAGATGGATGGAATGCTCGATTTTTTATGGATGGGATGAGATGCTTTCATCCGAACTAGCGCACGTAGATGCTCGATTCCACACATGACGCCTGTTTGCCAGGTTTTCATCATGGTCTTGCCCAAAGCGCCGCCCATGCGGTTTTCACTAGAGGACGATTTTTTTCTTTACTGTTTTCAATCCTTTTTCTAATTTTTTGGATTTTTTGCTTTTTATTTTTTTCTGAAAGATTTTCGCTCATCTTTATCTGAGTGTGCTGATGTAGATGCCCTTTCATAATGTTCCATCGATGTCCTACTTGAAGAAGCTGCTTTGCCAAGATACACACACTTAATGCAACTTTTGAGATTCTTGATCTGCTTTGTTGATACTGGAGTTGACTTTGTCTTGGTGTGTACATCACAATAGAATGCCCTCTGAATCCTTATGATGAAGGGTTGTTGTAATACATGGTCAATATGAAATTGGATATCATGTGTGGAGGCGTGGATAGATGGCGTTTAGGGATAAAGAGATGGATTGGTTATGATTTGGAACCTTTGACTCTCAAACTTGGGAAGATGATGAGCAATGATGGGTGGATCTGGAAGTGTTGCATGATTGGATGGCTAGCGGTATGCGTCGGCAGAAAAGCGATTTTTCTTTTGCGGACATTCTTGATGGATACTTTTCCCTTTTTGATTTCGCCCCACAGTTTCTTTGACTGATGGAGTTTGATAGGGATGATCTTTCTTTGTATTTTTTGGTATCCATATGTATTTGATTTTTCCATTATGCTTCTTAGCTTCTTTTGATTTGATAATGTTCTTCGTACTTTGATTCAAATATTTCCTTTGATGTTGGTCCCAATTCATGGATGGGGTGATGGGTGGATGAAGATTCATGGCGTGGCTAGTTGTAGTATTGACACTAGCTTCATCATAAGGACTCTTCATGCTCCCTATGTTGACGTTTGCTTGAGACGAAGTTGCCCCCAGTATGGTGATAGTATCACCTTTATTCAGTGATTCTGCTTGTTTGAAGAGCTCTTGTTCAAAATGCATTCTTTGATCAATGATCACTGTAGATGACATTATTTCCATTTGTTGCTCTGCTATCTCTGAATGTTCTATCTGACTTGTTTCCTTGGGTGGATAATGATGGATATCTTTATTCATGATGTCCTCAATCTGAGTTTGGGACATATTTGATCCTGATGTTGACCACTCTATTTGATTATAGGAATTAGTAATCTGCTCTTTTTGTGTAACAAAATCTTGTTCTAGATGAAGATCATCTACGTGCCCATCTGTAGAAAGCATCTCATGGGTAGATGGAGGAGTATGTGCTACATGGATATGATCATCTTGCATGGATAAGAGAGTGTTCATTAGATTATTGTAGTATCTTGAAGATACAAATTCTTGATCTTGATTAATTTTAGAGTTGCTTTCGACATGCTTTGGATCAAGTTCTTGACATGGGGCAGCTTCAAAGGATGGATTTCTTACAAAGGGCTCTTGGACATCGTTATTAAACATGGGGAATGGATCAATATCCTCAAGTGTCGAGTTTAGGGTTCCTTTAGTATCTGTAGCCATGAGGTCAAAGGGGATCAACATGTTTTGAAAAGGACCATTGCTAGACTTTAGTGAAAGATTTTGATCTTGCTTTGGAATAACTTCTTGAGATATGTCCTCTAACTCATAAGGCGATGTAGAGACATTTTCAATATGATCATAGGTGAACTGATTGTGCATTATGTCAATTGGATCAAATAACCCTAACACTCCTTGGAAGAGATCACTAAAAAGTGGCTCTTGATGTATCGTGAGTTGATCATTGGATTGTGTACATACATCGTCAATGTGCTCCTCGATGGAGAGGTTTTGATCATTGTTTTCGATAATTGCGGTGGAGAGATTGTGAATGTTTTCGACCATAGAGTCAAGTGATGTTGATATTTCTTGAATTGGCTCATTGTCGAGTATCATTGGTGGATTTTGATCACGATTGAAAAGTGACTCTTGACCTATGTTTATTTGATCTTCGGATGAGATAGAAATATTTCCAATGTGCTCTTTGATGGATGGATTTTGACCATTGTTTTCAATAGTTGTCATCTTTTGTGTTTGTGCTCGTGTTGGTTGGGTAGCTTGAGAGGCTTGGGAAACTTGAAAGGATTGTTGCACTTGTTGAGCTTGTGTTGCTTGTTGTTGTTGCAGCGATGTTTGAGCTTGATTTTGCTGTGAAGCTTGAGAAGCGTGCGTGGCTATAGGCGCTTGCCGAATTGTTTCATATTGTTGGAGCAATTGTTGGTATGCTTTGAATGAAGCATTGTAATTGCTTACTTGGATTAGTCGCAATGGTGGTGGTGGTGGGATTGAAATTGTGTTGGATGTAGTGACAAGTGTTTGAGATACGCTCGGAGTGATCATGGTAGTGAGGGGTTGAGATGTGATGGGAGTGATAGTGGTGTTTGGAATGATTGAAGGGATAGTGATGGTTGGATTGACCGAGGTGATAGGCCCTTGGGAGACCGTATTTTGATTTGGGATCAATGTTGTTGTTTGATTAGATACCATCCATTGGTGTGATGTCGATGGTATATTCGAAGTATTTGACATGATGGTTTGATTGATGTTATGTGGATTGATTTGGGTGGATGATTGGTGTTAGGTAAAGGGGGAAGCCCTAAACCAAGGAATGATGTAGGTAATGGTGGTGGAGATTTCCCTTGGCGCAATGCCTCAACTATTTTGGAAAGTTCCGCAATTTGATCTCACCAAATTTGTTCTTGATTTTGATTTTGACTCACTTGAGATAGTTGATTTGGCTTGTGTTCAAGTAGTTTTGGCATGCATGCTTGCGATTTTTGAATGGGATTATGGGAAAATTGACTTTGGATAATGTTCTGATTTGGCATGATAGGATGAACAATGTTGGTATTGGGAATCATTTTTCCAAAGGTTTCCGAGTTAGGATTCATGTTTCGAAAAAATGCATTTGGTACATCCACATTTGGTTTGTAGGGATTTGGTGGAATGATGTTGCTTGTTTGAAGACTCATGTATTGATTGTTTGGAGGATAGACTTGTAAGTTTGGACTTTGATTGAAATCTATCATGGGGAGATGTGTTCCAAAATTCAGATTGGGCATACCCACACTTGTTGTACCATTGACATTTGTCGAAGGAAATGATCCTATGCATGGATTTTGATAATTGATAGGAAATGAAAGGCTTTGAGGATTCAATTGATTTAGATTACTCAAGATGTATGGATCAAGTGTATATTCCATGTTCCTCTTGTGTTATGACCTTGTAGCAAAAGTGACCTCTAAGGTTCTTAGGACCTATGATGAGATGGAGGACAAAAGATGAATGATATGAGTGTTGAACGTTTAAGAACTTTAGATCAATGCTAGACTTAGGGATTTTGATTTTGATTGTTTGATGTGGATGATGAACTTGTAAACCCTAAGATGTTGGATGTTATCTTTAGGATGAACTTATTCAAAAAGGTTTGCTAATTCAATTAGATGTATGAGAAAGGATGCATTCCCACACACCTAATTAAACAATTGACTTTGATTTGGTTTAAGGATGTACCCAAGTCTAGAATGATGTTTGCAAAGATCTAAAGTTGTTTTGGTGGGATGATGTTGATAAATGTTTGAGATGGATGAAGGAAGTTTTGATGATCCTAAGAGACTTAGAGAGACTTTGTTTACTAGGCCAAGGTATTGAAGAACACACTTTTCTCTAAGAGCAATCAAAAGACCAATACGACCAAAAGATATCAAGCACATGTGTGGGGTCCAATTTGTTATCTTTGCTTAATGGATTTATTTTACAAAAAACACTCTCTTTGATTAAAGTTTCAAACTAAGATGTCCAATGTCTTAATTTCCTTAAACTCCACAAGATATTTTATGTGGAAATTCAATGAACTTAAGGCAAGGGTTTTCCTATTGTTTACTCAAGAAGACAAATTGAGATATAATCCAATGCTTAGGAACCTCTACGAATGTGAATCCGCAGGGAAAGCAGTAACATATGGATTGAGTCAATGATATTTGTCTTAAAGAGGGTTTGAAATTTTGAGAACCATGTTGAATGTTTGTTTGCAAAATGTTTTCGAATACACACTGTGTTTTCAAGCAAAGAATAATTACAAGCCCTATGGATGTGATAGACAATGTTTGTTGAGTCCCCACTTGGACAAGTCCATTCATACCTACTTTGGCCGGATGGTTAGATGCTTGACCCCATGGCTCCCTCGACACTCCTTATACGGGGCAGCCAAGCATCAACACCCATGAAACTCCCATGGCATGCTTTCCATCTCTACTAAAAGCCGTAAAATTGTGGAAGTGGCTTGACGACCGTTCTTGCACCAACAAATAGATTAAGGATTTTGGAAAATTCTAGCACATAGGTTCTAGTAAGGACTTTCCGTTCGTGGAGATTGACCCATACGGCAAGAGTCCCCTTTCGGATCCATCCTGTCGGAGCCAACTGCGTGATTATGGCGTTTAACCAAAACCCTCATTTATATCCCAGCTAGAAATACTCTTGGCTTTAGAGTGTTACCGGTTGAGTCATTCCCTTGGGTGAGTACTTTTTCCCCAAGGCAGGCCCTCTAAGATAAACAAAAGCGAGCAAAGACACAATCAGTAACTCGATCGATCTTTGATGGCACAAAGAACGAGAATGTACGTGAAAATGCCCCTACTCACACTCGCACAAGATGTTCAATTTTTAAGCCCAAATTGAAGTGTTTCAAAGCAATAAAATGTATTTTGAGTGTTTCTCTTGCACCCTAGATCGCACGAAGCGCAAGGGGAGAGGATACGTACTCAAAAGACAATCACACAAATCAAACACTTGTTCGTTTTACACCCTTCAAAGCAATTGTGAATTCGTTTTAAGCACCAAATGAAATATGAGGATTGCTTGTTCAATTTTTAACCCAAAACGAAATCTAGTAAGTGTGTTCTAAGGTTCGTTTTAAGCCCTTTGCAATGAAAAGAAATTGTTCGTTTTTAGCCCCAATTGAAAACTAATGTTCTAAAACGAAAAGGAAAACAATTTCGTGAAGTGTTGATCAAACACTTAAAGTGTTAAAAAACACATTGTGTTTTCAAAGAAAAGAAAAAATCTTTCCCTCCTTTCGTTTTCGTTTTGTGAAGTAGTTTTGATCAAAGTGTTAAAAAACACATTGTGTTTTCAAACAAAAATCCTCCTCCTCTCGTTTTCGTTTGATAGCCCTCTCTTTCGCCTTGCACCTTTTCGCCTTTGTTTGCTTTTGTACCTCCTTCGTTTTTTCTTTGTTCGTTTTTTGTACCTATGAACAAAAAGACATTTATGTGAGGATCAAAATATTAAATTGATTTTGTTTTAATCATTGATTAAAAGAATGATTTCAATTAATAAGGACTCAATGATTTTTAGACTAATAAATGAATCATTAATAATAATCTCGCTTTCCACAATGCAATGATCATTGATAGAAATAAGATGGTTCATTTGTCCTCTTTAGGATCTTGGCTGCAAACAACATAAAACAACAATAAGAATGAGAAAATAAAGTTGAATAAACAAATGATGAATGACTAACATGCTGATTCACACCGATGTAAAATATGTGTAATAAAAATTGCTAGGCATGGTGGTTAGCTCAAATAAATGTTACTCTAGCACCTGAATACTCTACTTTCATGCTGGCACATCCAAATACTACCCTTGATAGTGGATATTACTGAGAAATCTGGTTGATGTTGACTGTAAAACTCGCCTTCTCATTGATTCACACTCCGAGGAATCTTGATGTGACACGAGGGAGGACAAAAGTGCTGGGGAAGATCTTAATCTCTACTCCCTAGGTAAGCCTCCATCGAGCATTGAGAAGACATGGCGTAGGTACAAATTGCAGAATTTTGACATAAAGAGAGTAATGGAGACAAGGCGTAGATGCAGATAAAGCTTTCAACATTAATTCTTTTATCTGTCGAAAAGGAACTTTATAACCAGCCACAAATAAAGATCTTTAAGACGTTTTAAGCAAATGCAATTGTTAAGTGCCCAGCTGTATTCCACTACCATTCAAGGAGCTGCGCAAATTTTGTGGCACAACTAAGAGACGATGCATGAACGCCAAGCTGCATGATAGCTGTAGACAACTGAATAATAGTTTAATGAGCGCAAATTTGGAAGATGCATGATAGCTGCAGACAGTTGAATAATAGTTGAAAAATTTATGAAGAATTAATACAACACAATGTTAATGACTGTCTTATATGTCTCTTCATAGCTCTCAGAAGGCGTTTTGGCACTTAGCATTTAAGAAGGCGTGTGATTTTTTAATAAGATGCACCAGATTCCACAGTAAAAAAGAGAAAAAGCTTTGATTATCAATTTGTCAAAACCTTTAAGGCACTCAGATATTGCCAAAAGTGAAGCCATTGGGAAATTCTGCAAGCAGTAAATTAGATTTTTTTTATCCTCATTTGCCTTTAGGAAGAAAATTTGACTATCACAGCCGACGCTAGTGAGAGGAAAACAAAAGATTTTTCTGTCCTCACAGCTGTGGAAGTTGTTGACCACGTTCCACTGCCTTGTACGCCAGATTTTCAACCTGAAAATGTAGATCAGCAATACAAACTTGTTAAATCCATAAAAACATAAAACCACAAATTATCTGGCCGCATAATGTGGACATCGCCCCCACACATTAAAAAGTCTTTAAGCAGCAGTCAAAGGACAGCAAAAGACAAGGCGTGTGAACAGTTTTTGGAAAAAAAATGTGGAAGCATAGGCAGGGCGCGTGAACTGTTCTCTGGCAATTTATTGCAAAAAGCATAGAGAAGGCGTGTGAACTGTTCTTTGGAAAAATGTGTAGGCATAGACAGGGCGCGTGAACTGTTTGACAGAATACTTCAAAAGAGTCGATGCCGACTGGATTTGAAAAAGGCTTTAGAAACTTTTAAGCAAATGCATTTGCAGGTGTAAAACCGAAGTCTACAACCTTTCCAGCGTCCTCCGTGCCTGCAAAATGAAAGTCTTTGGCCAGCATCCTTTCTGCCTATCTCATAAACGTATTTAAAAAGCATTTATCTCATGTATTTCAAAGTTTTCTCATGCATCATATGGATTTGATGTCTAACAACAGGTGAGTTTATCGGTGAGAAACAGCAAAAGAAGAGATCACTATAAGATATAATCCCCGATGTATACACGCCTGGTTTGGTCAATTTGATTCATACGCCATTTGGTGCAGCCAGCAAACAAATATTACACAGAATCCTGAAGCACAGAAAATATGAAAAAAGGATACAAATTACTTTGGTAAGATGCTCATAAATAGTGATTCTTTGATGTGTAATCTACTCCTTCCACCAGATTTTAGATTCAAGAAATGACAAAATGCAAAAGCTGGAATGGGGGCGCAGCTCATTTAACAACAGCAATTTCTTTAGACAACATTATCAATAAAGAAACGGACGCATATCTGCAAACTACGAGTTTCAAACATGATATCAGGAAAAAGTATCACTCCACGAAAGATTGCAACGATTTTCTCAGGAAGAGCATCCCTATTTCATGCATGAACAGAGATAAATGGCTTTATGTTCCCATCACTTTGAAAAGAAACAAGACTTTACAATCCAAACTATCATGATCTATGCTTCATACTTAAACTTCTGCTTATACTACAGAGACTCACAATATGCTGGTACAGAAATCCAATTAGTTTAAAATGTAAAACATGTGATTGTGATTACTGTGATAACAAACAAACATACACATCTCTTTGTGAGCCTAGGTGGGCTTGTATTTGAGCATAAATTGAAGAGAAACTTATGTGTATCTATATCAAGTAAACAAAAACAGTGACTGTATATTTGCCCTCCTTCTAGCGCCATTTTGTGGATGCTAAAATCTGCAAAATGTGATTAGAAAACTAACAATAAAACCTGCAGAATCATTAGTACTTCAACAACAAATTAAGATATTCAACATCCTTATGAAATAACACATCAAGTTCAAAAATGCAAACAAATGACAAAGGATCTAAAGCAAAAGCATAAGAAAACATGATGCAAACTATCTCATATTGGATTGGTGTCACATGTGCTAGTGACCCTTTCCCAATCCTTGATTGATAAGCTTAGATAATGAAATTGCTATGGATATAGAGATGATAAATGGACAAGATCAAGTTCTCAAAGAGAATGACCTTGCATCAAGTTGCATAGATGATGGATTTGTGAAGAGATTGTGAAGATTGTGAAGATTGTGAAGATTGTGAAGATTGTCAAGGATTTGCTCAATGTTGAAGCCTCTATTTGAAGATTTCAAATGCTAAGATTGTTGAAGAGGGACCAATGTGGGACTAAAGATTAAGCCAATGATAGGAGGACACTTGTCATCATGTGATTAGTTGATGTGTGTGCAAGATTTGGGAAGAGTGCCCAAGAGGGGGAACTTTTGAATTCAAATTTTGCCATAAATGCTGAGAGGGGGACAAGAAAGAAGAGCAATAAATGCCCTGTTTGACTTGTCATTGTTGAGGGAAAATGATTGTTTTAATAAATCAATAAAATTGATTTATTGTGCAAGTGGGATGGGATTAGCCTTAGATTAGGATTAGATTAATTTAATGATGATTATGCTGATTTAATGCTGATTAATTGATTTGACATTTTGGACTTTGATATTCTGATTTATTTAAATCATAAATGATGGAAATGCATTATGATGGATGTTTGATTTAAATAAAGTCCTGATTTATTTGATGAATGGAATATGATTATGCATGATGTAAATTTGACATGTCTACACATATGAGAGATGGTGTAATTGTAGGTTTGGTATATCATTGAGTGAGTCATTTTGTGCAGGGAAGTCAAGAACGCAAAGGTGGAGTTGCTGCTATAGAGCCAAAATCTAAGTTTTTCATCCAAAAATGGGGGTTTTATGCAGGGTATGGAAGAAATAATGAATGCATGTCTAGGGAAATGATTCTAAACGCATTTTTAGACATAATAAGACATGATCCAAGTGTTGGTCGAAGTGTTTGAGGTTTCTTAGAGTGAAATACTAGAACCCCTCACCGCTTTTTGTGATTTTCACCCTATAATCAAGGGTTTACAAATTTTGTGTATTGTTGGGAATTTTCCATCTTGAAACTTGTTTATTGAGAGTTTTTACACATGAAAAAAGACTTTTTGAGGTTTGTTGGTATTTTGGTGATGATTAAAGACTACTTTCTTTGCTAAAATGGGCTATTTTTTAGAAGCAAAGAAGTTGGGACAACAGGCATGTGGTCCAAAATAAGTGATGTATACTTTTAATGGCCAAAATGGGTACCCTAAAATGTATTTATCCTATAAAGATTCATTGTGGTTTGCATGTTACACCTGATTTAGTGTTTTAGCACTTACAACCAAATTTGGTCTTCTAGTGCAAGCAATTGTGAAATTTGATTAAAAAGTGTTGTAAGAAGGTGTTTTAGCTTTTTTCATGTCAAAATAAAGATGAATAAAGTGTACCAAGGTCTGGTAAAAGTTTGGAAGCAAGATTTGAAGGTTAGGTGTCTTTTTGCCTTGTGAAAAGTTGCAAAGTCGTGCAACTTTCATCCTCCAACTTGTTTGACCAAACAGATTGTTCCAATGAATTTGAATAGGCATGTTTACACAAGGCATGGTCCTCTTTCACACCCAAACACATGAAATCGCTTCGAGCTACGTTCAACTGGATCGATCCCTTAAGGGTCCAAAGGGAAAAATGGCTACAAACTTCAACATGAGCTTACTCAAACACCGTGATGCTTAGAAACTTTGCATCTGATCCTATGGGATTGTGTGGGGCCCCTCTACAATAATCTCTCTTGGTTTTTGTTATCTCAGAGTGGTTTTTTCGTAGTGTCTAGTTTTCAGTTGATGGAAAAAGTGTCAAATGGAAGCAGTGGAAAGTTGCAAAGTGGTGCAACTTTTATTTTGCAACTTGTGTGACCAAACAGACTATTCCAACTTATATGAATAGGCATGTTTACACTAGGAATGGTCCTCTTTCATACCCAAACATGCAGAATCGCTTCGAGCTACTTTCAACCGGATCAATCCCTTAAGGGTCCAAAGGGAAAAATGGCTGCAAACTTCAATATGTGGTTACTCAGACACCATGATGTTGAGAAACTTCTCATCTAATCCCATGGGATCGTGTTGGGCCCCTGTACAATAACCTTTCTTGGTTTTCATTATCTCAGAGTGGTTTTCCCGTAGTGTCTAGTTTTTAGTTGATGGAAAAAGTGTTAAATGGAAGCAGTGGAAAGTTGCAAAGTGGTGCAATTTTCGTTCTGCAACTCATGTGACCAAATGGACTATTCCAATGTGTCTGAATAGGCATGCTTATGCTAGGCATGGTCCTCTTTCACACCCAAACACGCAAAATCGCTCTAAGCTACGTTCAACCAGATCGATCCTTTAAGTGTCTAAAGGGCAAAATGGTTTCAAAATTTAGTATGAGGTTACTTGGACACCGTGATGCTTATAAAATTCTCATCTTATCCTATGAGATTATGTTGGGCCCCTCTACAATAACCTCTCAGTTTTCATTATCTCGAAGTGGTTTTCCCGTGGTGTCTAGTTTTTAGTTGATGGAAAAAGTGTCAAATGCAAGCAGTGGAAAGTTGCAAGGTGGTGCAATTTTCATTTTGCAACTCGTGTAACCAAATGGACTGTTCCAACACATTCAAATAGAAATTTTTACACTAGAAATGGTCCTATTTCACACCCAAACATGCATAATTTCTCTAAGCTACGTTCAACCGGATCAATCCCTTAAGGGTCCAAAGGGAAAAATGGCTGCAAACTTCAACATGAGGTTACTCAGACACTGTGATACTTAGAAACTTCTTGTCTGATCCTATGCAATTGTGTTGGGCCCCTCTATAATAACCTCTCTCATTTTTTGTTATCTCAGAGTTCTTTTCTCGTGGTGTTCATTTTTTAGTTGATGGAAAAAGTGTCAAATGCGAGCAGTGGAAAGTTGCAAGGTGGTGCAATTTTTGTTCTGCAACTCATGTGACCAAACTAACAATTTCAATGCATCTGAGTAGGCATGTTTATGCTAGGCATGGCCCTCTTTCACACCCAAACATGCATAATTGCTCGGAGCTATGTTCAACCAGATTGATCCCTTAAGGGTTTGAGTGTAGTATGTTGAAATAGGCCATTCCTCCTATTCTTCAGGCATTGTCTCGGTGATATGGGCCTGAGTAACTTGAATTGTGGTAGCTTGATATACACATTCTATTGATGTTAGGGTTTAATTTGTATGATTTTGAAAAAAAGAGCCAACTGAGTAGAGTTATCAACATTATTCGTAAATCATAAGAATTTGTTTAATACACTAGCCATTTGGATGCCTTCTTATAGTCTCAAACATTATTTTGTATCATTGTTACATTGGTTTTCAAAGTGGCAGCTTAATATAGCTCCATAATACAAAATCCGGTTCACGTTGAATTTCACGTGAAAAAATGTGAATCAAATCATGTTGATGTGAAAAAAAACCATGAGACCATAGCTTGTGGTGTAGGAGCACCTAGGTCATGTAATGCCTTCAAAAGGATAAGTTGTCAAAAATGTATTTAAGTCTATGTATGCCAAAATTAAATGTAATCAAGGCATGAAAAAGCACAAAGTGTAATATTGTCAAAATGCTAAATATGTAAAAGAGAGAAAAAGGAATGTGAAGAGACAAAACAAGAAAATCAAGAAAATCAAGGAAAAGGATGAGTCATAGGTCATTCAAGGAAGATGAAGAGGTATTTGATGGTTGGAAACTTCTTTAAAATCATTGTAAAGGCCGAGCAAAGAGATCATTGTATACTGGAAGAATTAAATTATTGAAGGGTTCCCTGTTTTAGCTTTTTTTTGTGTTTTTCAGTTGTTTCTTAACTTGTATGGACTGTGCAAGAGTTCAGGGTTCAAATTTAGATTGTTTCTAGTAGGTTGGGGAATCACCATTTTTTTTCATCTATTTGGGAAGGAATCCATTAAATTTAATGTTTGTTTGAGCATTCTTCTTATGGCTCGGTTTGAAATCCTATGCATTGAGTTTTGAGAGCTTATAAGGCATTTCCACACTACTCCACCAATGTGGGTCAGGTAGATTGGTGGAATAGGTTAGGGATAGGTTATTTGTTATTTTTTGATGTTTGTGAGTGGAGGAAAAAGCAAGAATACCTTGAAGGAGCTGCTGCTACATAGGAAATTTTGAGTTTTCCAGTCAAAATGAATAGTTTCCAGCATGACAGTGGAGAAAGAACAAGCGCATGGGTTAGAAGATGTTTCCAAATTCCTTTTCAGATGTATTTTGACATGTTCCAATGGTTGGCTAGAGGTTTTGAGGTTTTCATGTAGCCTATACAGGAAACCCTAATTTATTTTTGAGTTTTTCACCCTATAAACAAGGGTTTGTCAATATATTGTCAAAAGGAGTCTTTTAATCCCTGAAAATGGATAAATTGGGAGTTTTTTTGTTATGTCTAATGACTATTTTGAGGTTTTAAGTGCTTTGGTAATGTTCAAAGGGGTATTCTTTGAAAATCAGGCCTATTTTAGTAGCCTTTTTGATAATGTTCAAACTAAAAACTGCTTCTTTATTCAATATAAGTTATTCTAAGTTTTTTATATGAGGACATGGGCATTAAGAGGTCTCTAAAAGTGTTTTGGATCTTGGGTTTTGAAACTAGTGTGTTTGGTTTACCTGATTTAGGGCATGAATGTCTCATTGAGAAGTAGTGCCTTGATTGCTCAGAGAATAGAAGTCTGACCTAACAGTGATCGGTGAGTTAATTTTGGGATAATGCTATCTATGTGATGGTGTCAGGGTTTATGCCATTTAATAATTGGTTAAGCCATTAATTTGATGGTTAAGCCTTTTTAGGAAAATTTTATGTATAAAAAGAGGGGTAGAGATGGGATTATCCAAGTCTAGGTGGTGAGAACGAGATAATGCTCAGGAGATTTTGAAGACATTTCTGCACATCAGAGGAACGTTATGCTGCTGTGCTTGAAGGAGATAATCTTGAAGCAATTGTAACTATTTTTGGAGTATAATCGGATCGGTCACTCTGTTGGAGAGGGGCCCGGAGACGTAGTCCTTAGGGATGAACTCCGTTATCAATTGCGTTTGTCTCCTCTTTATCTTCTCTTTTTCATTTTAGTTCATTATCTTGACAATCATGTTATGTTAATTTATTCAATTAAGCATTGTATTAAGTTATCTTTTATGTTACGCATTCTAAAAGCAATTGTCCTAGATCCTAAATAGATCAAGTTGGTATCAGAGCTTTGTGTGTGGCTAGTATTGTAGAAATTGAATGCTAACAAGATCCAGGTTTCAACGAGGCGAAGGAGAACTTGGAGAAAATAATCCTAAGATCGAAAGATGAAGAGCTAATCCATCGTCACAGATGGAAGAAAAAGAAGGTGGAAAAAGTTTAGCGCTCAGTGACAAGGATTTCCAGAAGCTATTTCTAGACATGAAGGCGATGGTGGATGAACTTTATGTAGAAAAGAAGAAGCACAAAAAGGGAGATTCTTCAAAGCACAAGAAGCAGGAAGATCAGAAAGACACAGAGGAGAAAACTCCAGAAACTCCTCCTCCATCTTCTCCCTCTTCTTCTTCTCCCCCTTCTCCTCCTTCTCCTTCTCCTTCTTCTAATGTAAATCCATTTAAAAGAAAGTCTAGGTCTGCTATTAAGCTAGATGTGCAATTTGAATTACCTAAATAGTGTGGGGAGTTAAATGCTGAGAAGTTAGATGATTGGGTCTAGCAAGTAGAAGTGTATTGTAGGATTCAAGGCCTAGTAGAAGATGCTTCTAGGATCCAATTAGCCACTCTCCAGTTGGGAGGTATAGCTCTCACCTGGTGGGAGAGTAAGACTCAGGAAGAAATTGCTCACCATGGTCAAGTTAATATGTCTTGGATGGAGTTTGTTGCTGCCCTTAGGAAACAATTCTATCCTTTAGGTTACATGCAACAGTTAACCATGAATTGGAAAACCTTTAGGCAAGGTAAGGGGCAGTATGTCCAGGATTATACTCATGAGTTTAGAAAATGGGCTATTGCTTTAAATGTTCCCTTGTATACCCAAGACACATTACTTAAATACATAGGTGGTTTGCATTCTTACCTTAGGCACACTATTTTGATGTTGAGTCCCAACAATCTAGACAAGGTGTCTGTTCAAGCTACTCATTTAGAGTCAAGGGGTAAGAACACTTTTAGTGATAATTTTTCCAAGAATCCATCTAAGTTCGAGGATAAGTCTAAAGGGAAAGACAAAGACAAAGATAAAGGCAAAGGGAAGAAGACAGCTACAGCTAAGAAAGAGGGTGAGAAACCCATGTGCTCCCATTGCAAGAAAGAGGGGCATGATGATTCAAGATGTTGGAAGCTTCATCCTGAGTTGAGGCTGAAAAGATATGGAGGTAATAACGGCAAGCAGAAGACTATTGCAGTGATTCAACAGGATCTTGGTTCTGACTCCGGAGATGAGACAAAGATTGTTGCTACCAGAATCCAAGGTAAAGGGAAAGGTATATCTCTCTCTTTTGATGCAAGATTTTCTAATGTTAGTGCAAGTACAAGTAAAGAATCTTCTCCTAAGGTTGATTAGCAAAGAAATGAATTATTTCACATTCGTGTTGTAACAAAACACACTAAGGTTGATACATTGTTTGATACGGGTTCCCAAGTTAACTTAATATCTGAAGAAGTTGTAAAGAAACTTAATTTGGCTACAACACCTCATCCAAAGCCATATCCACTTGGATGGGTTTGCAATGATGCACAATTACAAGTAACTAAATTGTGTAAATTGAGATTTGCTATCACTGCAAACTTTGTTGATGAGGTAGAAGTAGATGTAGTTCCTTTGGATATTTGTGGGCTTGTGTTGGGAAGTCCTTATCTTTATGATAGAAAAACAATCTTTTATAGGGGGGAGAATAAGTATCATCTTTTTAAAGATGGGGTAGAATACATTGTACGGGCACATAAGGTGAAGACTAATCTTACTTTAGTTAATGTTGGGAAAATGAAGAGATTGGTCAACTCAAGTAAGAACTTTGTATTAATGCTTGTAAAAGCCAAAGAAGATGATAAATCTGAGGCATTCAAGGGGTGTGACCCAAAACATAAAGCTGAAATGGTCAAAATTATTTCCACTTATGATGACTTGTTTCAGGAACCGAAGGGGTTACCACCCAAGAGAGAGATACAACATGAAATCCAGTTACAGCAGGATGTGCCACTTCCTAATATCGGCATGTACCGTTTATCAGTTATGCAGAATGAGGAAATTAAAAAGCAGGTTCAAGAGTTGGTGGAAAAAGGAGTTATTCGTCCTAGTACATCTCCTTGTGGTTCTCCAATTGTCTTGGTTCCAAAGAAAGATGGAACTTGGAGGATGTGCATCGACTATCATGCTTTGAACAAGATAACAGTAAAGAACAGGTATCCTCTTCCCAGAATTGATGATTTACTTGATCAGTTAAAACATGCAGTTTATTTCACTAAATTAGATTTGTGAAGTGGTTATCATCAGATAAGAATTGCAGAAGATGATATTTGGAAGACTGCATTTAAGACAAAACAGGGACTATTTGAGTGGTTGGTTATGCCTTTTGGGCTTTGTAATGCACCGGCTACCTTTATGAGAGTCATGAATGATGTCTTTCATCCTTTTATTGATGATTTTGTCATAGTCTATCTAGATGATATTCTTGTATTCAGTCAAACTTGGGAAGATCATGTAAGTCATGTAAAGAAAGTCTTTGATGTATTGAGAAAAGAAAAACTATATGTAAAGATGTCTAAATTTGAATTTTCTAAGACATCCTTAGTGTACTTAGGCTATGTCGTAGGGGGTGGTCAATTGAAAGTAGACACTGTGAAGGTCGAAGCTATTATAAACTGGCCTAAGCCAAGTACAGTCACAGAGGTCAGAAGTTCCTAGGTGCAGTTCAGTACTGGAGAAACTTTATTGCAAATTTTTCTTATATAGCATTACCATTGCAAGCATTAACTAGTACAAGAGCAACTTTTCAGTGGGGAGGTCCACAACAAAAGGATTTCAACACTTTGAAGGGAAAGTTGAGCACCGCAATAGTTTTGGCCTTACTAGATCTACATCAACCATTTGAGATCGAGACAGATGCAAGTGGATTTGCCATGGGAGCAGTACTCATGCAAGGAGGTAAACCAGTTTGCTACCACTCTGAAAATTTTTCAGGAGCAGTAAGTAACTATCCCACTTATGATAAAGAACTTTATGCTTTAGTTTAGAGTGTTAAAAAATGGAAACATTACATAATGGGGAAAGAAACTATAATCCACACTGATCATCAGCCACTTCAATATTTTCACTCACAAACTAAACTACAACAAAGTAGGCACTTTCAGTGGATGGGTTTTCTACAATAGTTTCATTTGGTTATTAAGTATAAGAAAGGTACCCATAACAAAGTAGCAGACATGCTCTCTAGGCCTCCTATGATGAATGCTTTGATAATCCTTCATAATAGTTCTATGGTTCATGAAAGTTTTCAGGAACAATATGCTAATGATGAGAACTTTAAGGATATATATGCTGCTTTAATGAAAGGTAAACATGTAGAAGAGAAAGATTATTATGTGCAAGATAAACTGTTATATCACTTGGGAAAATTGTGTTCCAAAAGATGAACAAGCATAGGTTATTAGAGAAGCACATACCTCATTGATTGCAGGACACTTTGGGGTAAACAAAACATTGACTTAGCTGCAGAAATATTGTTATTGGCCTCGTATGCAAGAAACTGTAACTAAGTATATTAGAGGTTCTGTTATGTGTGCAACTAGTAAGCCTAGTAACAGGAAGTTGGGTTTGTACACACCTCTACCTATACCTTCTCATCCATGGGAAAGTGTGTCAATGGACTTTGTTGGGGGGTTACCTATGTCTAGGAAGGGACATGATTATTTGTATGTAGTAGTTGATCGGTTCAGCAAAATGTGTATTTTGATGCCTTGTAAGAAACAGGTCATTGCTGAACTGACAGCTCATATGTACTTTCAATTTGTATGGGTTCATTTTGGGTTACCTACTTCTATTGTATCAGATCGAGATTCTCGATTCTTAGGGGAATTTTGGTCATCTTTGTGGGGACTCATGGACACCAAACTGAAGAAGAGTACAACCTTCCATCCGTAGACTGACAAACAGACAAAGGTTGTAAATAGGATAGTTGCGCATCTACTCAGAGGGTATTGCAATAAGCATCCTAAGTTGTGGGATGAGAGTCTTCATTATGTGCGGCATGCCTACAACCATGTAGCACACTCTTCTACTAAGAGGTCTCTTTTTGAGACATGCTTTGGTTATGTGCCCAAGACACCAATTGATTTTTCTTTTGGGAAAGAGGATGTTAAAGATGGACACCATGATGCAGAGAAGGCTTTGAAGTTCATCTAGAAATTCCAAGCAATTCATCAGGTAGTGGAAGCACGGTTGGAACAAAGCCAAGAAAAATACAAGGTTCACCATGACAAGCATCGCACTGATCATCATTTTCAGGTTGGAGACTGAGTTTGGTTACACATCAGCAAGGAAAGGATGCAAGGTGAAGGTAAAAAGCTTAAGCCAATTAGGTATGGTCCTTTTGAGATCCTTGAGAAGATTGGTACCAATGCCTTCCGCCTCAATCTTCCTACATACATGCATATTTACTCGGTTGTCAATATTGAGAATTTGAAATTGTATGAGCCTCCAATGATCCTAGATGAAGTCACAGACATTCAAGTTCCATCAGTTGATGACTTTTCACTAGAGTACATGTCAGAGTTGCCAGAAGATGTTATTCTTGACAGGAATGTTAGAACTTCACGAAGAGGAGATGTTGAGTACCTTAGAGTGGGCTTGAAGGGGATGCATCCAAGCAAAGCAAGATGGATGGAGATTGGTAAAGTGAGGGAACTTTACCCTCATTTACTTTCCAAGTAGTCAATCTTTCAGAGGTCCAAAAGCTCTCCAGTGGGGAGGCCTAATCTGGGGGACATTTTTTAGTGAAAATTGAAGTGTTCCCAATGCTCTAGATTTCAACACCATCAGAAAGAGAATGATGTCCTGATTCCCACTAAACTTGAACGGGGCGAAAAGGACTCTGTTTGTGCAAGTTACGGTCGGTCAAACTTCCAGTCAAACTGGCTTCAGGGGCATCCAAAAGGTGAAAAAAATGATCTTAGAAATCAATGGAACCAGCATCATCACGAAGAGCTCATCAAGACGATTCCAATGGCATTAATTTTGTTGAAATCTGACATTATATGCTCGAGTTACAAGCAGTCAAAGTTTAGTTGACTTGAGGGTATAGATGATGACATCATCATGCTGACGTGTTAGTCCATACTGTATGGAATCCACATGGATGAATTCTGATGAGAGATCTGGCAGGTGACTCAGATTGTACGGACTAGTCATATCATGACACGTGTCCAGCCGTACAGTCATCGACTTCGTCATCAGACACGTGGCAGCATCGTCAGCAGCTCAGTCAGCACCTTTGGTGAATAGGACTTTGACACATGGCACTATTGTATTTGCAGTCCTCAGTCGGCGGATGAGTCTGTTCTAACAAAAAAAGTTGTTGTGTTTCAAACCTGTGACCTGTTTGGGCCCGAAACCGCCGGTAACCATTGTGCCAAACATAGACACCATATATATGTGGAGACCCATTTGGTTTTGTTGTCTAACAGTTCAAAATTGGTTTTAAAACCATGGCTGGTGGGTTTGGAACCCCCGACCACACGGTTGGATAAAAAGGTATGTGTCGTTAGACCACTGATGGTGGCTTAACTATATATGGAGACTGTTTCCTTTTGTTAAGGATTGTTTGGCCGAGCCTAGCCAAATAGGCCCATATGGCCAAAAAGCCACCAACTAATTTATACCAGAAGCTTGTAAAGAAGGAAATAGTTGTTGTTTGAGTTGTTAGAAGAGGTTAAGCCATTAATTTGATGGTTAAGCCTTTTTAGGAAAATTTTATGTATAAAAAGAGGGGTAGAGATGGGATTTTCCAAGTCTTGGTGGTGAGAACAAGAGAATGCTCAAGAGATTTTGAAGACATTTCTGCACATCAGAGGAATGTTATGCTGCTGTGCTTGAAGGAGATAGTCTTGAAGCAATTGTAACTATTTTTGGAGTATAATCGGATCAGTCACTCCGTTGGAGAGGGGCCCAGAGACGTAGTCCTTAGGGATGAACTTCATTATCAATTGCATTTGTCTCCTCTTTATCTTCTCTTTTTCATTTCAGTTCATTATCTTGGCAATCATGTTATGTTAATTTATTCAATTACGCATTGTATTAAGTTATCTTTTACGTTACGCATTCTAAAAGAAATTGTCCTAGATCCTAAATAGATTAGTTTAGAAGTGAGATATGTTGTTTTGATAGTTGGACAGTGAGGAGACTTGGTGTAAAATAATACATGAAATTGTAAGTTTAGTTAGAACAAAGTTAAGAGAGCAAGTTCCTGATTTCTATCGGTTGTAATAATGATGTTCACAGTGCTTGATGGTCTAGTAAAAGTTTGAAAACCAATTGTAATGATGGATTGACTATTTGGGACAACTTGAATGAATTGATTGAATGGAAGAGTGCCTTGTTGAAAATGGTGTTTTTGAAATGCATGTTGATCTAATTGATTGAATCAAAGTATTCTAAAATGGTTTTTTGCTTTGAATGAGTCAATTGGAACAAAAATTTGTGGAAGGATGAATGATGAATGATAAGAGAATTTGAGTGGATGAAAAGTAGATTTCTGATGAAATGTTGAAATTTTGTTTGATCTTCTCCAAGATGAGTTTGGGACAAGAGTCCCCTGACTTGTTGAGTGGTTTGGAAATCTTTGTATTGCATCATCTTGTTGCTTACTATTATGCTTTGATATATTTTTTCCAAGCATCCATAGCTTGTTCAAAAGCACCTGTTTTAGGCTTTTAGCCATAGCAACAAGGAAATGAACTATTTGATAAAATGCTTTGATAGACATGTATGAAAAAGCATAGACAAGGAAGTGAACTCTTTGAAAAAATGCCTCAAAGAAATGTGGTTTCATGGTGATGGAATAGCATGATGAATGCCATGAAAAGAAAATGGCTATGGATTGTCATGGCATTCCATCCCCATTGAGACCACATTTCTTTGAGGCTTTTTTTTCAAATAGTTTGTTGCCTTTTATATGATATTGATTATTAGTATGCTTTGATAGATTTTTTCCAAGCATCCATAGCTTTTTTGGAAGCACCTATTTTAGGATTTTAGACATAGCAACAAGGAAGTGAATTGTTTGATAAAATGCTTTGGTAAACATGTATGATAAATGTAGTAGCATAGACAAGGCAGCGAACTATTTGAAAAAATGCCTCAAAGAAATGTGGTCTCATGGTGATGGAATGCCATGACAATCCACAACAATTTTCTTGTCATGGAATTCCACCACCATGAGACCACATTTCTTTGAGGCATTTTTTCAAACAATTAATTTCCTTGCCTATGCTATTGCTTACTATTATGCTATGATAGATTTTTTCTAAGCATCCATAGCTTGTTCAAAAGCACCTATTTTAGGCTTTTAGCCATAGAAGCAATACAATGAACTATTTGATAAAATGCTTTGATAGACATGTATGAAAAATGTGTTAGCATAGACAAGGCAGTGAACTCTTTGAAAAAATTCCTCAAAGAAATGAGGTCTCATGGTGATGGAATGCCATGACAATCAAAAGCATTTGATTGCCATGGCATTCCATCAGGTCATGAGACCTCATTTCTTTGAGGCATTTTTTCAAAGAGTTCACTGCCTTGTCTATGATATTGCTTACTATTATGCTTTTGATAGATTTTTTCCAAGCATCAATAGCTTGTTCGAAAGCACTTGTTTTAGGCTTTCAGCCATAGCAACAAGGAAACACTTGAACTATTTGACAAAATGCTTTGGTAGACATGTATGAAAAATGTGGTAGTATAGACAAGGCAGTGAACTCTTTGAAAAAATTCCTCAAAGAAATGTGGTCTCATAGAATGCCATGACAACCAAATGCAATTGGCAGCTACTCCTAGTTATTAGTTAGGCAATGCAAAGTAATTGCATAACTGCTTAGGTTGACTTTGTAAAAACTATATTGTAATTGAAATTTTTTCATCTATCAGCATCTAGTTATTAGTTATGAAATGTGAAGCAATGATTTGAGTTTGAAAGATGTGCAATGCAATGTAATCAACATTATGAATATAAACTACAAAAATCTATTTTTTACTAAGTTACCGGTTGAGTTTTGGGTTCGGGTTTGGGTTCAAGAACCCGATTCATCGGTTTGAGACATTTTTTTGGGGTTGGGTTCATTTTGGGTTCGGTAATACAAAAACATATAAAAATCAGAAATATATACATATTTCTAGCAGTAATCAAGTTCAGAATACACCGCCATATTAATAGTCAAATAGAATAGAAAAAATACACCACCACTTTCATAGTCAAATATTAAAATATTAGTAATACTCGAATTTCATGATACAAAATTATAAATTAAAGTTCAAACATAAAAAATTCAAGTGTTTATAATCAACCATTATTGATCATTGATCAATCTGAAAAGTGTGAACATTTTTCTATGTGGAAGGAAAACAAGAAAACAATGTTACATAATTATTTACATTGTGAAAGAGCCAAAACCTTTTTCTTATAGATCATAGAAGAATCTCAATGATTTTTTGGGTGTCCTTGCCTTGGAACAAAACTATCCCGAGCCATGAATGATTGACCAGGAACTGTGAGAAAGAAATAAGATAAATCATGCAACTTGTTGCAATTTCTTTCCTTGGGAAAAAGGGTAAAGTTTTCTTTTTAGGGAGAATCTCCTTTAGATTTTGAACGCATTGATAATTTTCAAGATAGACTTAGCCGAATATGTCATCCAAGTTTGAAGCTTTTAGGTAAAATGTTTTCTTCTTAAAATTTTGTTCAAAATTCAAGATGCAGGATTTCCTCCCTTAGGAAAGAGAAGGCCTATCAAACCTAACACTCTTATGCAACACTTCTTAAGTTCTTGTTGATGTGGTATTAGATGCGAAGTTTCAAAATAGACATGGTTATATAAATTCTCATCTTAGGACTATCATTGCATCAAATTAAGAATTTTCAATCCTTTATGGTCTAGACAAGAGAAGTATGAAGTAGCATTCCAATGCTAAAGTCTTATTGTGAATCTCTTTGCTACATGAGTGGTTCAAAAATGAGGAATCTATCTTCTGCACCAAATGAGAAATATTCACAATATGTGCTAGGAAGGAATAAGTCCATAAGATTGAGTATGCAAGAATTGAGAATTGCAAAATTGGCTTACATTTGACTTCCACACACAAAAAATTTCACACTTTTGGATGTTCACATGTAAGTCAAAAAGTATATGTGCGTAAGTTGTAAAGTATACACTTGAATTCATGTAACTCATATCTATTGAACCATGAATTTATAATGCAAATATAGACACCATCGATAAAAAGGATTTGTATTAAAAGCAAATAGCCATGTACATATCAATATATGTCGATATACTTGTATTAAATATAGTTACAAAATATCCATATAGGCTTACGAGAATGCCATATAGGCATACAATGCCAAATCTATCCAATACAAAATATGTAGAAAATTTCCATGTAGGCATACAACAAAGGGCTCTACATTCAAAATTCATTTCTCTCCATGCTCTGATTCAAATATAATTTTCTTTCCCTTTGCTTGGCGATCTGATGGCAATAAGTCTATCACCCATTTCTGTTGTGCTCGAGGAGTGCTCTTGCTGCTCCTCCTAGTGTTTAGCTCCTGGTGAAGTTTTAACTATTACAATAAGAAGTAAAGACATTAATATATATAAATTACATTATAAAAATTGATATATTTAACGAAATAATCACTTACGGCCATCTCACGATGACTCTCCTCGATGGAAATATTTGCATGCCTATGTTGAGGCATGCTCAAGCCCTATATAAACCATCCAAATAGGAATTAAACTATGAATCAATAATGGTTTGATTTTTCACTAGAACTAGTTCATCTATAACAATGAATGTAAATTGAAATTTAGTAATTTGCCTCATACCTCCCCTATCAGAGCCATCGAGGATTGTATAGCGGAGGAAACACCAATATCCATTGCCCTTGTAAAATTTGGCGGTGTTTTTGTCACCAAGATCTGAAAATAAAATAAAAAATTATTCAATCACAAAAAAGTTATAATAGTGATCCACATGATGACTTATAATGTATGAGATCTAATGAACAAAATTTTGAGTACAAGTATTAAACTATATATTTTTTATTATTAGTTATCGAATTTGAAGTAATGCTTTGAGTTTGATGATGTGTAATGCAATGTAACCAACAATATGAATATAAACTACACAAATCTATTAAACTTAGAATTCATTAGTTAAGTTCTCTTTATTCTATATTACCTCTGTGAATGTTTGATCAAATCTATTGGCACTAGGAGGTGTTTCCTTGAAACCTCCAACATTACCCTGTTCAACATCCAAAATCACATATTAAAATACCATTTCTAAAAAAATGCTATTAACATGTAATAAATTTATAATTTTTTAGTAGTTACATACCCCACTGACAAATGTACTGGAAAACTAAGTAGGTAGATGACTAGTGTATCCAGTCTCTACACTGACCCTGCAATTTTATTAAAATAATAAAACTAAATTAGTTAATCTTGCATTTCATAATCAAAATTTAATAAATTAAATTCAATGAGCATACTAAATTTTACCTAAGTGTAAATTCCATATGCATCATGCAAAATGTCAGTCATCCTCTCCATCCTCGTAGATGCATATGGATCAAGCTACATAGTAGCATATGGATCTTGTGTAGCACCCTCCTAAGTGTCGGTAGGGTCATACGAACAAGTCACCCCACAAGATTGGCACACATGCATTCGAAGGCCACCACTTGAAGACTCCCTTAGATGGTGCTATACAATAGGGCTAGTGTGATGGATGACACTCTAGGTCAAAGTTGTGATCGCCTGCAATGTCTCTATGTCGACACTTTCCTTCGCAATGACAGACATCATAATTTGCTCACAAGGTGGCCTAGCGAGAGGTTGTCTCCCTTTCCGCATAGGATCCAGCTGTGCTCCCGACCTATCCTAAGTTGACCCCCCACCTCTCCCCTAGAACTCCCTCATATCAAAATAATTTGGGATTTGGTTCAATACAAACTCACTCTATAGTTTCCTAAGAAAATATTGGGGGACTTCACAATTATTGCACAGTGGGTAATCAAAGACCATATACCATCTTTCATAAAAATGGTTCTTAATCTCTTGGTGGTAGCACCAATGAATAGGAAACCTCTTTGCATTGAGGGTAATATTTTAATTTGTCTTAGGGTAAGTGAATTGAGAGCACAAATCACCTTTAGTAATTTTTAAATCTTTCACTTGTTTATGATAATTTGTCTGCATAATATGCCCTGGCTATCTGCCTCCTATCTTTCCATCCATATATTTGTTGGGTGATTGCATCTACATTTTTTAACAGATCTTTCAATGAATTTTCTAGAAGCATTCTTTCTATGGTTGAAGCATTTGGATCACTCAACCTACTGATAAGATTCTCAAGTTGTTTTCTATTGTTCTCAATTTCACTCCTCAAATTTTCTTGAGTGCCAGGAGGGTATTGAGAGAATGGTGGGGGAGGTTGATTTTGTTGTTGACGTTGATTTTGTTGAGGATTTTGTGGAGGATTTTTCTGTTGAGGTTTGCCTCCTCTTCTTGTTGAGGATTTGTAGGATTTCCTACAATTTTTTTTTAAAAATCAAATCTAACCTAAAACAAACAAAATCAATTTCAAACTAACAAATTCAAAACAAATAGCAAACAATACTTACCTCCCACATATCTTCATTGTCATGGCGCCATATTTGCAAAGAAAATCCAACTGTTGATGAAATTTGTAGAAATCCTTCCTCCTAGAATGCAAGCGCGAAAGTAATGGTTTTTGGCCGCGGGCAAAGCTAAGAAACAGTAAAAAGCAAATGATACAGATTTCACTTTTTTTTTCTCTTAAAATCAAATAACGTGAGCACATTATAACACACTTGTGTTATCTCTTTTCAATTTTTTTTCCCATTTGGCCACAAAAGTATTACCAACTTCATGCACCCGCCCAAGAAAAAGTTAAAAAGATAGAAGTAGAAAATTCTTCCAACACTAATGCTGAATCATGTATTGGATAGTGAAATTAGCTCTCTTAGAAATTAATTGAAATATCTTGTCTTGAAATATCTAGAAGGATTATTTTAATTAAAGAGGATTTTGTGGTTATTTTTCTAACAATGATTTTACAGTGCAGCTAGCTTGCTATTTTCATTCAAGATACAAGTCATGATCAAAGTCAAGCACATACCAAGAAGATGGTACTCTACTTCAAACCCTCAACCTCATTTAGTTTCATTGCATATAAATATTAAGTTACTAAACAATTAAAATATATAATTTGTTATTTGTGACTTGGAGAATCCTATGAAATCCAATATGGTAGTGGATCAATATCTAGTTTCTTAAGTAAAGATGATATCATAGTTGGGAAACTTGTTGTGAAACATGTCCTAACCCAAATTTTTTTCATATTTATTTAAATATGGAAAATTGAATTATTGATGAGATTCAATTAAATATTAAATGGAGATTCTAGAATATTCAAAAATTGAATATAAGGAATTGTCTGATAATTGACTTTGTGAATTTTTGAAAATTATTTTTGTGTCATCAAGAATTGAACTTTATTGATCAATTTGCAAGTGCAAGTGTGTGCAGTTGTAGGGTGACATGTTGAAGGACAAGAACATGGTTGAAGTAGAATTTTTTAGCCAAATTGAATGGTAAGCTAGTTGGAGTTTGCATGCACACACCAAAAAAGGCGCGATAACTTCCATTTGAATTAAATTCCATATATCAGAGAACAAAATATCCTGATTTGAATTGTTTCAATGTTTGAAAATATATGGCTTGTAGATATAAAATTTATCTATTTGAACTTTGTGTTTGAGGAAATGAAAGAAAATTCCTATATATATATATAGTTGCTCATATATGAATTTAAGCCCCTGATTGTAAGTAATAGTGTATGGATTTTGTAAGCCATAACAAATAATTAAACATGAAAGTATATATATAGCTATAAACATATATACATATATATATGTGTGTGTGTGTGTGTGTGTGTGTGTGTGTATGTATGTATATATATACATGTATATATATACATGTATATATATATATGTATATATATACATGTATATATATACATATATATATATGTATATATATATGTGTGTATATATATATGTATATGTAAATGTGTATATGCAATAGTAGAAATTATGGTAAATAAGAATGGAACTATTTAAATAATTACAAAAAATATGTATATACTATGTATATATATATACACACATACACATATATATAATCAAAAGCATATTTAAATTTAAATGTGTCAAATTCAATTCGATAACCGATAGAATTCTAATATCGGGATGTTAATTAAATCAAATAATATTATGATAGTATGGAATGCCATGAATGCCATGCAATTAATAGTAAAATTTGAATGTGTAGTGGCCAACAGAAAGGTTGTAACACCTCCGCCAGATGCATGCAAATTATAGATTGTTGTTTCCATTTTGAACACATAGAAGGTGTGCGCAAAAAAGCGTAGGAAGAAGTGGGTCATTGGGAAGGAAAAAAAAGAGAAACTCATGGGAAAAATCTAGAGATAACTTATTCAATTTTAATATTGAGGTAATTTGAACCTTGCAAAGAATACAAACTTGATTTTCTATCTTTCCTTCCTTATTATCCAATGATATCCTTTCAAATTTTATATTTTGATTTGTTTATCATTCAACAGTAAGTGCATTTAGATAAATTCCATGCCCTTGGGCCAAATGACATGGAGAAGAGTAGTGTGGGTTGCTTGGCCTGCATTGTAAACTATGAGTTATTTTCTTTTGAACCCATGCGACTAGCTCTTTGAGCTAAGTTGAGCCTTAAGATGTTAAGTTCAGGTTGTTTTCTTTAAGATCACACTCACATGCAAGCCATACAATGCCCATCGAAATCTATATTTTTCTCCACTATATATTATAATGAAGAAGTTACATTGTTGTGGGCCACTTAATGATCCCATGGAGGGTTTATAACCCTCTGTTTTATTTTCTTAAAGTATTGTTTACTCCTTAGCAACTGGTTGAGGCTCGAAGACCTTTAAGAGCATCGTCCTTAACTCTTTGGATTTTCTTGTATTTTATCTAAACCATGTTATCGAATGGGTCAATAATAGCAAAGGGGGGGGGGTTGTGTCAAATGTTTCTAAGCCTTGTAATATATGTATGCTATCTTTTGGTAAAGATTTGACCCCTTTCAATGAGAACGATGAAAATGAAATCCATGTTTGAATGTATACAAGGTCGGCATGTAGGATATCTTTCCATGCATGGTATTAACATAGTAAGCTACATAGGAAAATTCCTAACATATTAATGATGTTTAGAAAAGAGGATCTCAACAATTGGGGATTGTTTGACTCAGAGGGACCATAGTTCATTGCTGCAACCTATAGGGCATGAATATTATTTGAAATTAGTCATACAATCTTTATGTATGAAATAGGGCAATTTTGACTAGATTATTTTTTGTACAAGGTGAAAGAATCGTTCTATTTATTCTATTTCATAGTGAACACATGATTGTAAAGTGATTATATCTCATGTGAATAGCTAGATATTTGTAACAAAGAAAATGGAAATATTTGATTTTACATGTATTTGATTTGTTGAAATGAAATGTGGATGTTCTTTTGCATGCAACCCTCTTGGGTTTAAAATTTATCTTGGTAGCTGAAACAACATGATTTATAATTGTTTAAATGATGAATGTACATTCGTGAGCATCTTCCTTATAACTATTTAGTAGGAAACATCATTTCTTTTGTTCAAATAGTGAATGTACATATGCAAACAACTAATTTTGCAACTATTTAGTAGGAAACAATACTTGATTTGCTTAAATAGTGAATGTTGTTTAAGTAAACAAAAAATGTTATAGAAACATAGTAGTGAAACATGCTTAAATAGTATGTTAGAAATTGTTAGCATAACATTTAGAACACTATCTAACATTGCAATTTGAATTAATGATTAATTAAGAATGTATACACAAACTTAAAACATTAGTAGGCACATATATGTGTATGCACATAGACCTCGTCTATGTACATACACATACTTGTGACATACATTCTTTTGTTTTTAGTACTTTTCTTTTTAAAGGGAAAAATGCTTAATATGATAAGTAAAAATTACTCACAAGAATGATATGAATAAATGATGAATTGCTCTGTGAATCATAAATCTAATTTCAATTAGAGTATGATTAGAATTTTGGAAGACATTTATGAAGAATTATTTTTGAATAATGGAACAGAACAGTGATACCTTAGTTGACTACAGTGTTTATGGGTAGATGCTTCTAGAGGGTAGATAGTTTTTATAGTCAAAGTTACCTTATAGGATGGGTGCTGAAATGGATTCAGAGAGTATAGGTATGCGTCACTAGAACCTATTGTTTGAGGTTATTGAAAAAAACTTATTATGCTTGGCCAAGCAATATTGTTCATCATGTATGCATGAATGAACTTTGTGATTTCACTCTCTGTCATTCCTAGCATAGATCTTGCACTTTATTTTCTATCATATAGATAGAAATTGCATGTTGATAATTGGGCACACACCAAATTCCACCTTGTAGGTTGTTCTCTTGCTAAAATTCTCGTACAAGGTCAGGCATTCTTCAAGTCAGAAGAATACTAGGGAAGTGTAAGCTTCGTGGTTGGGTAGTAAAGCACTTCAACCATGTTCTCATCCACTAGTGGAGCTGAGCATTGAAGAAGAACCTTAGTTGTTTACCAGACTATTATAGTCTATGTTGTACCTGATGTAAAAATCATTTATGTACTTGATGGAAAATGTACTATGTAATGACATTGTGGCCTTAGGATCCAAGTGAAACTAGATATTGTGATTGAGTTTTGAAGTGAATATAAGAATCTTTAACTCATTTTAAATGGACATGTGTAGCTAGGATTGACTTTAGCCACTAGTTATTTCTTTTTAAATTGGAGTATATTCATGTTTCATTTACAATAATATTAGTTAAGTAATAATTTGGAATGGGTTATTACATTTGTTATCAAAACCAGGTTCAACTCTAGGCCTTTGAGTCTACCATAGTTGACTAGGGTAGTTGACCCTTGACCAAAAATTGAAAGTCCTAAGAATTGACCAAACCTAAATTGAATGCATGAATGAGAAAGTCAAAGGCAAGATGAAGGAAAGGGAAAATTGTTAGAAACCCACACAAGAATGACATAAATGAAGGAAATTCCAAGGAAAAGGTTCCATCAGAAATTCCTAATGATGAAACTCTAGTTGAAGCTCTTATGCAACTCAAGCTAGAGAGAGGCTTGAAAGAGGAGAAGCGGACACCCAAGATTAAAAAGCTTTCCACAATCTACGACTAGCCTCTAGGGTGTCGACCCTGTTAGAACTGCAAAATTTTGCTAATTTTTAGTCAATTGCATTCATAAATGTCCCAAATTGAGCCCTTGTTATAGGCATAAAATACCTTCCTTGTGTCACCTTGCTCACACTGTCATATGACCCATCTGAATCCATCTAAAGTGTGATATTTCATCACATTCTCCATTTCGGAAAGATAGAGTAAATGTCTCCCTGACATACATATTTATCACTAATTCTTGTTATAGATATTGACAGGACATATCTTAAGTTTCGGCGACATAAGAGATACATATCGGCATAGAAAATCATATTCAGGAGAAGGTCATAGCGAAACATCAATGTCTTTCCGAATGGAATTTGAAAAACTTTATCGGCAAAGGTTTGAAGTATCATTGTAATATCATGGAAAATTCAATACGCTATACCGACTAATAAATAGAAGGGTCATTTCGGCCAAACTTATGGGTATCGGCATAGAGTTATAATGGATATATTATGTCTCGCCGAATGATACATGTGGAAGTGTTTGGCCAAGCTAAAGGTTTCCGGGAGAATGTTTTGGTGAATATGAATTGTCTCACTGACTGGTGACGAGAACATGTACTTCGATAAGACTAGAGTATATCGGGATAGTGTCTTGCGGAAGGTAAATAGTCTTACCAATAAGATGTAAAAGCATTTCATCAAAAAGCTATCAGGGAGAAGCTGTGGAGTCTTGCCAATTCAAAAGTTACTCCAACAGAAGGGACACATTGGTAGGAAGGATGTCATCGGGGTAAGTCTCAGCGAACAAAATGAAGAAATAGGGTTCGGTATAACATTTGGAATCGGTATGAGTCTTTCCGAAGGATCATTGTCTTGCTGATGAATGACTTCATCGGTAAGAGTTATTTCATCAGTGAAAGAGAAAAGAGTGTCTTGGCAACTGGAGAATACGATGAAGAGTGCATTTTGGTAAGACCTAATGAAATCTGTGAGACATCTCCCTGACTTGAGGTTGTTACAACGACATGTGTAACATGAGTGATAGCTATTCAAGGTGTCAGTATAACTGCAGAGTGTCTTGGCGAAAGGGTTAATAAATGTTGTAAAAGGACTTCGCCTCAGATTTGAAAATCTCTCGCCGATAGGATGTCTGATGCGATAGTGCCAGCTCCAATTGAATGATATTTGTGCTTCATTAATGGCACGAGGGAATATAACAGTGTATGTTTAGTCGATGCATCATTATTGAATTGATTGCAGAAAATTCATTAGTGCGGAATAGAGAACCATGACATTTTTCAGCTTGGGGAGTTCAAACATAATAATATAAATTATTGCATTCTAAAGCCTTCTAATTCTATCTTCTGTAAATCTTAAAAAAATGGAGTCTTTTGGTTCTGGAAAAGCTAAGGGTAGAAAACTTGGTGAGAGTAGTCAACCAAAAGGGAAGAAACAAAAATTTGATATAGAACATGAGGGCCCTCAATGAAGATTGGACCAAGACCTTATTGATCAACTGCCTGGTTCAGGGCCTAAAGCCAGAACGTCTGCACAAATTAGGGCAAAAATTGATAAATTAGATGGTAGATGTAAGTTCATAGGTGATGTCTGGACTCTGTAAGGGGGTATGAGCTATTCAATTTCCACTATCATAGACGAAACCATTTTGAACCAGTCTGTAACCCATGGAAGCTGAATGTAGGAAAATTGGTATGCCCCAATGTATTTGTGAATGCAAAATTGGTTAAGTTGCTTGCTGATAATTATGAACCAAAGCTCAAAGCCATTTGTGACCCAGCTGGAACACCACAGATACATCTGTCTAAGGAATCAATTAGTGAGGTTTTCAAATTAGAAGGATTATGTAATGAAGAGATCATTCCTAAAGAATTGGAGAAGGAATTTTCAAGAATGAAAACAACTTATAAGGGCTGGAGGTTGCCGATTCATAGGGTCAAATAGGGCAGCAAGCTTGAACCTCTACAGGACCAGGAAGGGCCTCCTTATCATGTTGACTTATTTGAGCCCTATATGAAGTACACATATTTTTCAGTGTGTCAAGTGTTGGGAATGGATGCCCCAGAATTTATGTCAATTGTGCCAATGGTCATTACAACAGAAATCCAATATCATAACTCCAGGCCATTTGATTATGCTACATACATTACTAGGGGGCTTGATTTAGGGTTGACAGCTATCAAAGGTGGAGCCCCTATTGCTCATCTCAGGCATTATTCGTTATTGATGCATTTAGTATTATATTTTGGATAGGAATTGAGTGTGTGGCCTGCAGAGATGAAAATTTCTCAAGTTGGTAAGGAAGGTGATGCATTTCCTATACAAATGTGGACTGCTATTAGGGACAACAGATTTGCTAATGCTAGTTATATTCATTTTGAGGAACATTTTGTAAAAACTTTGTATAAACTGTATGAATGTCCGTGCATTTATTCATTGACTGATGAGATTAAGAGATTCCTTTGACCTAAAGACTTCAACAGGACAATTGATCATAACTGGGGCGATTGGTATTGTTTGGAAGGAGCTACAATGATTAGAGTCTATGGATTTGAAGAAGACCCTTTTATCCTGCCAAGGATAGTTCTGAACAAAATTGCATACTTAGTGATCTATAAACTAGGATGTTAAAGTTATTCAGAAACTTAATCCAATTATAGATTTAATCCCTGATTGCAACAGTAATGCATTATGTGTCTAAACCGTTGAATTTATTACAAGAAAGAACACTTAACTTCAACCAGATTCAAGAACATAAAATAAGAAACTTAAAGGAATCAAAATGCTGAAAGAAATAATGAGACAAGAGAAAATAGGAAGATCACACTTGATAACAGAGTTCGCTCAGTTTGAGCTACGTCTCCGGGTCCGCTTGTCAATCGTAGGACCACTTTATTGATGTCACGAAGTCAGCAACCTTTTTACAATATCAAGCCTCCAAGACCACCATAAACTCTTCACAATCTCTCCTTACAAATTACAAATTTTGGTGTAGACAACACCTTGCAAATCCACCTTACAAGTCTCCTTCAAACATCTAAAGATCAAAATTTTCTCTAAAAAAACATCCAACTCCACTATGTCACCTGCATTCCTTGAACACCTAAGAGCTACATTCCCCCTTCTTTTATACATGAAATTAGCCTAAATAGGCTTAACAAAAATATTAAATGCATAACACCTTTTCAACAATTCTGATATTGGCTTCTTTGTCTTTTAGACCCCTTTAGTTTAAATTGTTAAGGTGGTTTCATTTGTTTTTGGCTTTATTTGGCCTTTTGCATTACATTCGACCTACATCTCTTCAACAAAACAAAATTAACCCTATAAATAATTAAGAACTCCGCGGTGGCATGGCGGTGAATATAGTTTTTAGTAAGGAGTTGGTCGGGGGTTCCAACCCTGCCAACCACTTTTTAACCACATTCTCCCACCGAAAGTGTAACAAAACAAAACAAAGCCAGTATCTGATTACGAAGAACGTGGCGGTGTAACGGTGTGACTGTTGGCTGTTGCAAGTGAGATCACGGGGTCGAACCCCATCAACATTTTGTTAAAAAAAACTCACCGACCACCAATAATTGGGGGACACATGTCGAGCAAAGATTCACTGGAGACGCTGACGAGGCTAACCGCATGCTGACTGGACTGTTGACGAGGCTGCTGACGTGTCGTACGGATGCCATGTGTCACGCTCTAATTGGTCCGTACAAGATGAATCAATTGCCACGTGTCACACTAAGATTTGTCTGCATCATCCATACAGTACGGACTGCCACGTCAGCATGATGAAGTCATCATTTGTACCCTCAAGTCAACCAAACTTTGACTGCCTATATCTTGATCATATGAGCTCTGTTTTTGATGAAACAAACTTTGTCGGAATCATCTCAACGAGACCTTCGATTTGATGCCAATTTTGATGAATTATGAGATGATCAATTTTTTAGCTTCTTGTCGGCCCTGGTACCCTATTTGACCGGACCTTTGATTGAGCGTAACTTTCACGTATGACCTCCTTTTGATGCAATTCAAGTTGCATCGAGATCATGTCAGTGAGCCCTTTGATCTGAGACTATTTTTGGCTGATTCTAATACTGTGAAATTTTGAGGTCTTCTGGATCCACCTGGATCACTTCGAGATTGTTAGGAAGATGGACTATTGTAGTGTGATGCATTTTAGTTCTTTTGGGAAACAAGCTTTTATGCCTAGTACTTAGTGTTTTGGTGACTTCACAATATTAGTCAAGGAGGGGTACAATTCAATTCTGGACAGATTGATGCATTATAATATGAAAAGAGGGCCACTCAGAAAGGGTTTTGATCTTGAAGGATATATAAATTATGCTATGATGAGGATTAACTTTGGAGGGTATCAGCATGTACCCTACATTTTGATGACATGATAAGGAATTTGGATGAAGATGAAGCTGAGATGGCAGTAGAAAGATACAACCAAGAGCTAGCAGAGGTGGAATTATTGTCTTCTGGAGATGAGGAAACACCAAAGGATAATGTGCCTAAAGGAAAAACAAAAAGGGTGTCTAGGGTGAGAACTCAACATTATGTTTGCCCAAACAAAGAGCAGAGTGTTGAAAGTGGAGATGCTGATGCAAGGCATATGGAGTACCAATCCTTTGTCTCAGATGATGAATTTATAAACTCCCCAAAGTTCAAGGCATTCCTGTATAGGCAGAAGGGGAAGGAAAGAAGAGAAAATGTTGATGATGTCACTTTAAGAAATGAAGAACAACTACTAGGTCAATAAAGAAAATGTGTGGACGATGAAATAACAAATATGACCCCTGAGAAAGGAAGGAGAATGTTAGAAGACGCTGGTGTAAGGATTTTCCCGAGACTTGATTTAAATTCTGCTCTTGTTTTTGATAGTTTCTTAAGAGATAGTAATGCAACACATAAACCTGATAAAGAAAGTGTAACAGAGGTATATGCTGGGTCAAAGTACAATACAGATGAGGGGTCACTAATGATTTGGGCCTTATATCCACCTCATAGAAATTCAGTAGTAATTGACACTGAGAAGGAATTTGGCCATGTAATGAATTTGAAGGGTGGAGAAGCTGACACTATAGCTACTGCAGAGATAGGGGTGAATATTGCAAAGCTAAACAAGGCACAGATCCAAATGCTAATAAAAGAAAGAGAAGTGTATAAGGAAAATTGTGAAAGAATGGTGAGGGAGAATGATAGGTTAAAGGATTTGGTTGGTATTTCAATGGGGCCAACTAAAATGATCACTCAAGGAGAAAGTTCTTAGGCAAAAGGTCGCTGGGTTGATTCAAGTGCTTATTCCCAGGGGAAACATGATGCAATTGCAGCAATTATCAAAAGGAGGTAGGATAATATAACATCCTGGTTGGATAAATTGTGGGAAAATACTCCTGTGCCCTTACTGCATTGAAGGAACATATAAGGATGGATGGGCGAATTATGGAGAAGTTTCATGAATAAGCTCAAAGTGATGAATCTAGCAGTGCAACACTTGAGGCTACAAATCATATAATCAATCGCCATCGAAACTTCCATGATGAATTGTAGGGGGATGAGTAGGAGTTGATAAATGCTGCCAAAAAGACCGTGACTGCATTTTCTGATGACAATGGAAAGCTGAAGGAGGCCGCCAGATGGAAAAATGAATGTGAAACAACATTGAACAGGGTCTTGAACATATTTCTACAGAGGATATGTCTTTGGACAAAGTAAGCAAATGGAATGAGGAGATGGTTAAAATGGAATTCATGATCTGGACAATAGTTGGATATGCCAACACGTGTGAGCATCAAGATTATTTGGATCATCTCACAAAGAATCACTTATGGCTAAATAGAGCCTAATCATTCTCTTTAAAATTTGTTATGTGAACATGTGGTTACCAAAAGGACATCTCCTTTTGTGTACACAATGCATAAATATCTATTCTAAATCTCAAATGAAGATATAGGAGGTAGGAGTAGAATACAATAGGAATAGATATAGTTCAGAACCATGTTTCGTCAAGATGAGACTATGTTGCATGTATAAATTATGGAGATATCAATGAAGATCTTTTGATTTGTTGCAGTTGTTTTCTGGTATCAGTTGTTTATTGTGCTTATTGAAAATATTATCGCAGTTGTCTCCAATGTGATGTTCTTTGATCATTTAAATTGGTGTACAAGTTTATCCCCAATTTATCAGTACTCATTTGTTGTAACTGTATGATCAATTAATTGGTTCTTTCCAGCAAAGATTAAATCCTCTAAATTGATCATAGTAATTATAAAATATCAATTGGATCATTCAAGAAGAACTCGGTAATTATAACCTTGCATGTTTATACAAGCTAGACAGACTAAATCATATGCTAAATGGCTTGAATTCTTACCAGAACAGAGCACACATTTTAGATTTCCCTTGACTTCATATACCATTTAAGGCATTGGTCTCACCATTCATATCATTCAATCTCATTCATAATTTTCTTACATTTGTTAACTGAACATATTAGGAGTTAGTATTCATTTCAACATACAATTAACACCAAGTTTAATTCATTTTGTCCACTTCCATCTGCCATTGTGGATAAAATCACTACAAGAGGAAGTACCATAGATTAAGTTTGCTTCATCATTTTAGGTATACTCGCCTAGGTCTAGCAGCACCTGAAGCATAGAAGGTCTAAATCATTTGGCCTTGTCTCTTACCCTAAAATGTACCAAGAGATTGGTAACCTCTTGAGGTAGTCTTACCTACATTTTTGAGAGCTAACAGAGCCAACACACCCTTGTTGAACAAAGAGGAAAAATATAACCTATGTGTTGAACCATCCTCTTCTATAAAGTTTGATGTAAACTTAGATGATGATCTAGAGGAATTCCATCTTTCTAATACCAAGAAATCAAAATAATGTAATTCAAATCCTAATGTAAATAAGGTTCTATGGAATCACCATAAATATAAATAAATTCATATATTTATTTTTGGTGTGTTCAATGAGAGACTCTAAAATGTGTGTATCTTGCTTGAATGTGTATTTCTTCTATGTTAAAGGATGTATGCATATGAAAATTATGTGATGTAGCATAAGAACGTTTATTCGTAGAACCTTGTGTTGAGATGTGATAAATGTGACTATGTTTTAGGATAAGTGTGAGACATCATGGTGACCACCAAACAAGATGGGGGTGGTAGTGGTCCCAATAACAAACCAAATAAGAGACTAGAGAAAATTCTAAAGCTTTTGAATCGACAAGAGTCTCACATGTACCACATAGAACAAGAATTTTGAGTGGCACACAAGGACCAGGACCACAAGAATGCAAAAGGAAATCAAGGAAATGGTGGTCTAGGGGCAGGTCACACAAGGGAGAAATGATGAAGAGCTTGGAAAAGACCTCAAAAAAGTAGCACTACCCAAGTTTGATGGTAAGGCTATTAGAACTAGAGCTAAAGGTTGGATTATAGAAATAGAAAAATATTTTGGGCTTCGTAACCTTTCTAAACAAAAAAAGGTGGCATGGGCTACATATCAGCTCTTAGGTGAAGCAGTGATGTGGTGGGATAATGAGAAGTTAGAACAAAATCTATAGCCTGATGAGATCACTTGGGAACTCTTCCTCCAAGATTTCAAGAAAAGATGGCTACTGTAGGTCTTATTTGACAAGAAAATAATGGAGTTTTAGAACTTAACCTAGGGAAATATTACTATGATTCAATATTGGGAAAAGTTCACAAATTTGTTGAAGTATGTGCCTCAGTATCAAGACTTGATGAACGGTTTTGTATCCAAAAATTTATAATGGGACTCAGACTCCACATAGGATTTGAGGTGGATATGCATGAACCTTAGACCATGAATGAAGTCTTTTAGAAAGTCACCAAACAAGAACAAAATTTTATCAATTATACAATCTTTGCAGCAATTCAAGTTCTAATTCTTAGTATGGAAAAATAAATTTCATAAAAGAAAGCAAAGGTAAGGACAACAAAAAGTAGAAGGGATTTAGAGAGGACAAGCTAGGAGCTCGTAAAGGACCTCAAGATGGATGTTATACTTATGGAGGTGATCATTATGCCTCAAATTATCCTCAGTGTAGAAAGTCTTGAAGGGAAGGAAGCTATCAATAAAATCACCAAATCCACACTTAAGTGGACAACAGACAGGTAGAATACCAAGCTTCACCAATTTAGCTAATGAGTAAGCTCTATGGCCAATATGTTCCTATCTTAATTGATATTGGAGCTACTAAATGTTTTGTAGATCCTAGAATAATATCTAAGATACCCATTAGACCTGGGTACATGGAAAACTCATGGATCATCTAGTATGGTAATCGAGTAGAGTGGAGGGTAGATACTTGTCTCTTTTGCAGTGAGTTAGAACTTCCAAACTTTCAAACTCAAGTCAAATTGTATGTGGCACCCTTAGGCTCATATGATGACATTTTTGGAATAAATTGGTTAACTAAGAATAAAGCTTTAGTGAACTCTGATTATAAGGTGGTCAACTATCTGGATGGTTATGAAAAACTAGTTGAGGTTTGTGGAATATAGAGACCCTTAGAGCTTAGATAGATTTATACAATGTAGCTCAAGAAAGCTCGTCAAAAGGGGTGTGCAATTTGTGTAGTGCATGTTAGTAATCCTGATAGAAAGGAGCCATATTTAGATGACTATCCTATTCTCAAGGAGTTCCAAGACGTATTCCTTGAAGAACTGACGAAGTTGCCTCCGAAACAAGAAATTGATTTTTCTATCGACCTAGTGCCATGAGCTAAGCCTCAATCCAAGGAACCTTATCAAATGACCACTAAAAAACTTTGAGTTGAAGGCCCAACTAATGGAATTATTGGACAAGGGACAAGGGACTCATAAGACCCAGTGTGTCTCCTTAGGGAGCACTAGTTTTTTTTGCGAAAAAGAAGGATGGAACTTTGCATCCATGTATAGATTATCAGATGTTGAAAAAGGTTACCATCAAGAACCAATATCCACTCTTGAGGATTGATGAGTTGTTTGATCAAATGAAGGGGTCAATGGTGTTCTCCTAGATAGATCTTAGATCGAGGTACCATCAATTGAGGATTTAGGAAGAAGATATTATGAGGACTACATTTAGAACTCATTATGGACATTATGAGTTCATAGTGATACCTTTTAGTTTAACTAATGCATTAGCAACCTTTATGAACCTTATGAATAGTGTATTCAAAGATTGCTTGGATGATTTTGTTCTAATCTTCATTGACAACATCTTAGTCTACTCAAAGACTATTGAAGAGAATGATAAACATTTGAGGATAGTTTTCCCAATGGCTGAGAGAAAGGAAACTCTTTGGGAAGTCATCCATGTGTTCATTCTATCAGAACAAAGTGCACTATTTGGGCCATATCATTTCAATTGGAGTTTTTGTAGACCTCAAAAAGATCACAACAATCATGGAATGTCCAGTGCCTTTGAATGTGTTAGAAGTTTGTAGCTTCATGGGCCTCATAAGATACTATACGAAGTTTGTACAAGGGTTCTCCCAGATTTCATCTCCTATTACCTCACTCCAGAGGAAGGGAAAGTGGTTTTAATGGGACAAGAAATGCGAGCAAGCATTCCAACTCCTGAAAGAGAGGCTCATGACAACATCAATGTTAACTATCCTTGATCCTAATGGGAGATTCACAGTAATCACATATGCCTCTAGAGAAGGATTGGGAGTAGTATTAATGCAAGAGGGACAAGTAGTGGCATATGAATCAAGAAAGCTTAAGTAGCATGAATTAAACTATGTGCCTCATGATTTGGAATTGGAGGCCATAGTTCATTCCTTATAGATGTGGAGGCATTACCTTTTGGAAAGTCATTTGAACTCAAGATTGAACACTTGGGGTTAAGATACATATTTACCCAACCAAACCTCAATGCACAACAAAGAAGGTGGCTAGAATTCCTTAGTGAGTATGACTTTGGAATTGAATACATAAAAGGAAAGGAGAATAGAGTGGTTGATGCTCTTAGTAGACAAAGACATGTGATAGCCATGATATCAACAAGGTATAATTTGAGGTAGTGATTAATTAAAAATTTGCCAAGGGATGAGCACTATGAAAGAGAGAAGAATGCCTTAGCAGAAAATCCTTCAGATCATCGGTTTGATGGGTATGAGATCGAACTAGATGGTATTTTGAAGTACCAAAGAAGAATGTATATTTCTGAATTTGGAGAGCTGACGAAGTTGGTTTTAGAAAAAGTTCACAATGCACCTTATTTTGGACACCCCAAAGTATCCAAGATGATAGCAAATTTGAAGACTTTGTGTTTTTGGCCTAAAATCAAGAAGGATGTAGTGCAGTATGTAGCCAGATGCTTGGATTTCCAACAAGTCAAGGTTGAACATGCACACCCAGCTAGGTTATTGTATCCTCATGACATACCTGAGTATAAATGGTAGGTGATCAATATGGATTTTTTATAGGGGTTGTTGTTGAGAAAGAATAAGCATGATTTCATCTTGGTTGTGATTAATAAGTTGAATATGGTTGCAAAGTCCATTTTGGGAAACCTTAAGGATGGATCATTGACCTTGCCCAAGAAATTTGTCTAGGAGATCCTTCATTTACATAGTGTGTCAAAGACTATCA
>VDFB02174743.1:0-16230 GCA_007258455.2 Sequoia sempervirens
TCCATTCACAAACTTTTATTTTGTTATAATCAATACATTTACGATGCAATATCTTCTTATCAACACATTTGCATTTGCATTTAAGAGTTCATCTGACAATCATTCTTTAAATAATAATTTATAGATGTTACAATTTGTTGACTTTAGTATACAAGTTCAATTAATATAATTGATCAATTAACGTTGTGAGATTGATGATAGTAGACAAATTCATATTTATGAGTTCAACTAACCATTTCTTTTGCTACGATGATGATAAATTCATAATTATAGTCACTTTTAAGTGTGAGCTCTTACATCAAAAACTGTCCTTTCTACAACAATGAAAAGATATAAGATTAACTTATAGTAGACATATTCATATTTATGAGTTCAACTAACCATTTCTTTTGCTACAATGATGATAAAGTCATAATTATAGTCACTTTCAAGTGGGAGCTCTTACATCAAAAACTCTCCTTTCTACATATCACATTAACAAGGAAAAGATATAAGATTGACTTATAGTAGACATATTCATATTTATAAGTTCGATTAACTCTTTCTTTTGTTACAATGATGATAAATTTATAATGATAGTCACTTTTAAGTGGGAGCTCTTACATCAAAAACTCTCCTTTCTACATATCACATTAACAACGAAAAGAAATAAATATTTATGATATTTTTATTGATCAAAATTAATCTGTGAAACATCATAACCACAAACTCTCATTCCTCCTCCACCACCTCCCTTTTCATCTCGTGATACTCGTCATCAAGTTTGAATGGCTTCGACCTCTGTCTTTGGAAGACTCATTAACCCTAAAGTGCCGGCAACGTGCCGGCTGCATATGGCTGGCATGATTTCAAACTCCACGAACTCTCGTGACAAACAACAAAGTGACAGTTTCTCTCGTGGGTTCGGCTCAGCTTTTTATCCCACTATGCTTTGCCTTTCGTTGTGGTCCAAGTACAAACGCTTTTGTCTTATAAGAAGAGAGATGGATGGCTAATTGTGGGTACCCGGCTAACAGTCTACGAGTGCCCACTGTCTGACTAGGCAAGGAAGAAAGGTATAAATATGTCTGAGAGGATGAAATGCGTACACATATGCCTTCCATCGTCGTTGCAGATGGAGAAACAATCAGTGTCAGAGACATTGCATAGCCTTCCAAGTGGATTGCTGCCAGCGTTGGGCGCGAGCAGCCACCAGCCAACACAAAGAAAGCTGCGCAGATATATTATTTCTCCCTATGACACTCGTTACAGGTACTATAAAGATCTTCCTCGGTTCTATATGAGGTTGTCTATTTTATTTCACTTCATAATCCAAAGGATCTATAATTCTGTTTAAAGTTTATATGGGAAGGGGTTAAACAACCAATTCAGTTGGAGTTTTAATCTCTCTTTGCACTGAAACTTTTTGCTACTCTACTTATACAGGGCTCTTCGGAATCATCTTAGTTCCTGTGTGGAAATGGATAGGTTTGATGGTAGAATAGGCTATATCTGTGATTATCTCTATATTCTTCTAATGGATTTGGAAGTTTAAAGCTCCTTAAAAAATAATAAAACAAAAAATATACAGGGCTCTACTTAAAGATGAGCGGTTTTTGTCCTAATTCACTGTTTACTTTGTTTTGTTTGACACCTCCTGCTATCCTCCAGCCCATGGACAGTTAGGTTTCTATTCTTTCAAAAGGTGAAACATGGATGGATTTTCCAAGTAATTAAATGTTTGAGATGCTCAGAATTTTTTATTGAACGAACACTAACAGAGAGAGTTTGCAGCTCTCTTCATGGTGAAATTTGTCTATTTGGATCTGATCTCTGTATTGTTAGCATGGTTATCAAATACAGTTATACAAAGCCATTTTTTCATTTTTATTTTATATTCAGTCAAACATGGAAAACGTATTCTAAAAAGGAATTGTGCAATATTTTTTCCTTTTCCACTTCAAATTTTTGGGTTGGTATTTAGAAAAATTGAAAACCATGTCTAATTTTTTTGTTTTCCAGAACATCTTTTGATTTTAAGCCTTAGTGAGTGCTCTAAAAGTGCGCGTATGCTTATATTCAAGCGGCCGACAATTTTGTTTCCACTAGGGTTAATGGAAACAAAATTGTCGGCCGTCGAAATTTTACGGACAGTTTATCAAAATATGGAATTTTTTTCATTGCACTTGAGCTATGTTCAGTGTATGATGTAAGTCAGTGACACAATGATCTCATGAGATGAATCACAGCAATAATAATGAGTAAGAACGTATCTGTAATACTGATGGGTGTATTGCAGGTGGTGGCAGAATTTTCTGATCCCTTTGGTAATGTATTCCGCATGGATTTCAACCTTCGAAATAGGATTCCTACAGGAACCCATTCCTCCTGCTCTTTCAATTCTCGATAGCATTCTCAATGGCTTCTTCGCCATTGATATCGCCTTGACATTTTCAGTCGCTTACAAGGACAGCCGGACATATTTGGTCGTGGACCATCCCAAGAAAATTGCCCTCAAGTAAACTATACATCAATTTTTTCATTACTAACTTGTAACAATCTAATCAATTCTATCTGCGCTCGCTAAGATTCTGCTTCTCATCTAATGCAGGTATCTGTCGACATGGTTTATCTTCGATGTTTCATCAACTATACCATTTCAGGCATTGGCCTTTCTCTTTACAGGGAAATATGGGTCAGGCTTAATGTTTAATTTACTTCATATACTGAGGCTTTGGCGACTGCGAAAAGTTAGTGATCTTTTTGCCAGGTATGGCAATTTTTTTGGCTAAAGTTTTCCCCGCTTTGTAGCTTCAGGGGCTTAAAAAGACAAAATCGCCTTCAAATATAGAAGTCTAGAAAGGGAGAAAACAATTAACTAATTTGCCGATTGAATGATGATTGTTTTGCCTGTCTGCTGCAGGCTTGAAAAGGACATCCGAGTAAATTATTTCTGGCTTCGGTGTGCTAAGCTAATTTGTGTAAGCCACTACCATGAATAGTGTTTATTTATTTAAGTTTAAATCATTTTGGAGTTTGTTTGCCTAGCATAATTGATGATGAGATTTCATTTGGTTTTGTCAGACAACACTTTTTTCAATACACATTGCTGGGTGCTTCTTTTATCTTCTTGCATCACGTTACAAGGATCCCAAAAAGACATGGATTGGTAGTTCCATTGGTCCCAATTTCAAAGAAATCAGTATCTGGGAGCGTTACGTGGCTGCAATTTACTGGTCTCTCACTACTCTATCCAGCGTTGGTTACGGAGATATTCATCCCCAGAACACCCAAGAAATGATTTTTGACATAGTTTACATGATGTTTAATTTGGGTCTCACCGCTTACTTGATTGGCAACATGACAAGCCTCGTTGTGGAAGATTCAACCAGAACAAGAAAATTTGTAAGCTACCAATTATCGTATATATGTTAAGCTCTCCGTAATGTCCTTTAAAGGGTATCAATGATTATTGACCTTCTTTTGTTCTTTTACGTTATAAATGCAGAGAAACATGATTACAGAAGCTTCAAGCTGTGCCTCAAGAAATCAGCTTCCAGATATATTGAAAAATCAGATTATAGATTACTTGTCTCTGAAATTCAGAACCGAGGGATATCAAAAGCAACGACTATTCGATTCTCTCCCAAATGGTCTTCGTTTGAGCATTCTTCAGTACTTGTTTTTACCCATACTTGAAAAAGCTTATTTGTTCCAGGGAGTGTCATGCAGTTTTCTTCTGCACTTGGTAAGTAGTGGCGTATCTATGTGATTACTGGAGAGGAAAATTAGAGAATATGATTCAGATCTTTTCTCATATATAGGTATCAGAGATTCAAGCTGGCTATTTCCCTGCAAGACATGACATTGTTTTGCAAGAAGAGGCACCCATGGATCTCTATATTGTTGTCTCTGGAGCAGTGGTACTGTAATACTTTATTTTCTCTCTCCTTTTATCTTATTTTTAAGTTAGTTTGATTTCTCTGGAAACAATCCTGAAATGCTTATTTTACAGGACTTAGTGTTTCGAAGAGCAGGACTTGACGAGGTAAATAAAGTCCACCCAATTCATCAACCAATAAAGAATAATACTTGTTATATGTTATCATTTTAATTCAAAGTTCCATTAAACATCCTTTTTACATCTGAATTTCAGAAGCTTGTGAAGGAAGAAACAGGCGATATGTTTGGAGAATTCGGAGTGCTATTTAATAAGCCTCATGAATTTCGGGCTACAACAAAGATGCTTTCACAACTTCTAATAGTTGGGCGCAGTGCATTGCTGGAAGTGTTGGAATCACATGTTGAAGACAGGCAGATAGTTATGGCAAATCTGTCTCAGATTCGAGCTTAAACTTGCCATCCTTAATTCAAGCCTCTGAAATTATCATGCATGGCTGCATATACAGGATGAAGATTTTGAATCTGACCCTCTTCTTTAAACCAGCATAACTCAAGAGATCAGGACAAGCAGAAAATACTGAGTAGTAATTCAGAATTTTTTCTGTGTATTGCTGAAAATTGCAGATTGTATATCAAAAACAGCGACTAGATATATTTGTAAACTGCAACTTACGAACCTCTGTAAAAATAGCGCTTCAACTGCCTGTTCAAACTCTTTCATGAAGTGTGACTTATTAAGACAGGAGACATTGAATTATTATACAGTCTTGTAAAGTATGGTGCAACTGCAGATATTCATATAATTGCTAAGAACAGATATATAGTACCTGCAAACTTAGATAAAGCAATGGAGAGTTAATCTTATACATAAAATATTTGTGCAGAGCTTGAGAGCAGCAAAAGTAACTAAATTAGAATAGACAAAGTAGCAAAGGGATCTAATTTCCCTTTTAGTCCTTGTAAATAGGTGAAACAAAAAGTGATAGTAATAACAGCTCAAAGTTTACAGTAGTTTCTAAACTATTTTTAAAAATCTGTTCCTTGTGAATTTGTGGAAATCATTGTATTTGGCTACTTTTCTTATGCCTTATTATTTGTAGGGACAGCTATAAAAATACACGTTTTCTTGATAAGCTTCGTGGGATCTAACGTTCTATGGGAAAACGTCTTTCAATCATGGTCGTATCTTATTATTGAAGTTGCAACATCAATGTGAGAATAAATAATTTAAATGAGTAATGATAAATATATATTTTAGGAACAAGTGTTAGATTGATAAAAATATTGCAAATTGAATATTCAGAATTTAAATAAAATTAAAGTATATAGTTTATAGTTTGATTTAGACTTAAATTTTCTCTAAGTGTTAGATTAATTTATTTATTATACAAAATAAAAATATATTAATTAAGTATATTAGATTTTTGTCGAAGTGTTTTATACTAATTTGTTTTTCTAATAGTTTTTAATTTTGGAAATTGTTTGTTTCAATTTTAAAATTTTAAAGAATTAGTTCTTTGGTTTGGAGTTTGTATGCAGCAAGGATAGTATTTCTCTTGTGTCAAACTTTGTAAAGATGTCAATTTAACAATTTTGTAAAGAGAATGAAGAAAATAAGTAGTCATATAATATTCTCTACAATGATGATGCAACACTAATGTTGCTATATGATTATTTTTAAGGTTCATCAATGTGTGCAAGAGGTGTGTGCTAAAAGTGATAAATTCATTCACTAATTGTTGTAAATAATTAAAGTCTTTCCTTAAATACAACACTCAAGAATACAATTTCCATTTTGTATGGGTCAGGGCCCTACCCCTACTTATCTAATAAAAAACACTCAAGAATACAATTTTGTTGGTGTAATTATATGTCTTGTATCTTGTCCTAGGTCATGATTACACCTTAGTTAAGTTTACTTAGGGACCACATAGGAGGTTGTTGGAGATTTTCCACTTTTTGTGGACTTGACATGTCATTACTTCATCACTTCCACCTTTTGTGGACACATCATGTGATATCTCTCCACCTTTTGTGGGTGACCCACCTTTTGTGGTGATTATCACATTATCTCTTTTCCACTTTAGGTGGAGTGATAGCTTTTCCTAGTTGTCTCATGTCATAAGATTACGACACTTGTCATAATCTTATGCCCTCCTATGTTCTCACCTTGGCTATATAACCAAGGGGTTTCCTATGTACATTTGTACCATTATCTCATATTATTGACATTGAATACAGTTTATTCTTGTCATATTCTTGTCTCTCTCTTTTGTGCTTTCTATTAGGCCTCTAGATCTTGGGTGGCTACCTTCATAGCCAATTCTTACATGGTATCAAAGTTGCTGGAGTGCCTTTGGTTAGTCATTTGGAGAGATCTTGGTGCATTTGAAGAATGGTGTATTTTCATATCTATGTTGCAGTAGTATTTTGGAGCATCCTACGCCAAATCTGAGCCCACCATTGCATTTGGTAGGCTGTTTTCAGTCAAGATTTCCTTTTGTTTCATCCAAATCAGATATCAGAAGCCGGATAAAGAAAATTCTCAATTTGGTGACACCAAATTTTCTATAGTTCGATTGAAATTTTGGAAATTTTTTATAAAATTTTCCATTATGAGGGGGCCTTATTGTAAAATAACAAATTTTATTCTTATATTTACTATGAGAATAAATATATATTGAAACACAAGTAAAGCGGAAATAAAGATGATTTAAAATATATTACATAAATTATATTTTTGTACCAAAGTTTTTTTAAAAAAAATCAAAAATTGTACTTTTGTTTTTGATTTCTACAAATCAAAATCAGAATTGAAAAAATATTTATTTGTTTTGATTTATAAATAAAAAATAATTAAAAAAAATTTCAAAATCAATTTTTTTAAAGGCTGGTACAGCCTGCGCAGTCTGCAGACTGCACCAATGTACACACCCTACCGCGTGGTGCAGGTTGGCGGTCGACAGTCAACCACCGGCTTCTTCCACTGGGGCCCCCATTTCCACCGGCTCCGCCTACCGCAGCTTCCACGTGGCACTGTCTCACCTGTCCCAACAGGCCCCTTTATCGGTGGCAGCATAATCAACATGGCCGGCAAGTATTCTGGCATGTAAATATATCACCCTCAACCCTTATTACTACCAGCAACTCAAATCCGTCAGGGTACGGGGCACCAAAGATTCTGGAGGAATATTCTGGGGTATTTAAAGATTCTGTTGCTGATTCCTTGTAGCATATTCTGCCAGTCGAGCAGTATATTCTGTTGAACCGAAGAATATTCCGGCATATGTTAACGACGGCAGCGACATTCTTCCAGCCATAAAATTTAAGCTCATACTTTTTTGACGGTCATATGAACGTCAAATTTAAGCTCATGGTTTGATGGCGTCAGCACAACGTCGCCCATTTTTTTAAAAAATGTTTTCCCCCCTCACTAATGAGCTTTTCAGTTTTGCAATTCAAATTTGGAAGGCCATATCTCACTCATTTTTGCTCCTTTTTTCGAGCAATTTTTTTTGATTTGGGATAATTTTTTGTGTACTTCACAGTGGTGTACTTGGTTTATGATTTTGGGTGACATATTTTCTATAATTTTCATTTTCTCAACACTGTACTTGTCTTGTCACCATTTCTGCAACTTCCGAGGCTTCGTTAAGGCTCATACGAACTCCTTTTTAGGTGCCATTTTTTATGAAAGTGCATTATTTTTTGTCTACTTCTTGAATCTGCAATAATTTTGAAGCGATCTTGAGTGGATGTTGTACTTTCAGCATATGGTCTTTTTTGGCCTATTTGGCACTTGTATTGCATAGATCTGAATCTAGTTCTTTGCTTATTTGTTCTAGTCTATTATCAGCCTATTTATTGGCAAGTTGTAAATTAGAAATCATAAGCCCACTTAGCCAAGTTGCAAGTGGCCTATTGAACACGCACTACATTATAAAGTGCCAAAATCATCTCTTTGTGGGGGGGTACTTTGATTGAGTGAATTTGGGGGGGTGTATCTTGTGTGATTGTTCATATTTTCTCTCTTGCGCTCTTTCATTCCATCATGGGTTCATCTAAAGTTCCACTCTTAACTGCACATAATTATGGTACATGGAAAGTACGTGCATGGAGTAAACTAATGGAAAAAGGTTTAATTCACTATATTGATGGAACCATAACTGCACCTTCAGATTCTAAGGCAGATCCAATTGCATATATGGATTGGCTCACTAAAACTTCTATGGCATTGGGTACACTAAGAAAGTTCATTTCAGATGATCTCATTTTCCATGTTGATAAATGTACTACGAGCTAGAGCTTGGGATAAACTTGCTGACATGGTGAGTTATTAAGGTTAAGGATGCAAACTTGAACATGATCTCTTGAAGCCTTGATCCCGAGGATTTTGTTGGTCGAGGATTATGTCATAAAATGAATTAAGAGCACAACTAAAAGATTGTGGTATTGAAAAAGAGGATGATCAATTGGTCTTCAACTTGTTGGATAAACTTCCAGTTGAGTATGCAGCCTTTGTTTCAAGTTTTCAAACTCAAAGATTGACAATAAGCAACTTCACAACACCATCTTTTGAGGCTCTCACAGATCTTTTGATTCTTGAGCAAAATAAGTTGATGAAAATGGGTCTTCTCAAGTCTTCAACTTCAAAAGCATTGGTGGTCAATCATGGAAACAATAAGCAAGGAAAAGGGAAAGACCAAAAGAAATCTTCAACAAAGCCACAAGGAGAGAACAAATAATCCACTCCTCCACAACAAAGCTCAACTTCATCTTCTTCAAAGAAGTACAATAATTCAAGCAAGAGGGAGCAACCAACATATGCATATTGCAAAAGGATTGGTCATGATGAGCATCGTTGTCATGTTAAGAAAATTGATGATTTGAAACACATCCTTAAGAAGAACAACATCAACTTGCCAGCTGCATATCAAGAGAAGGACTCATCCTCTTCCACTTCTTCTAAGGGAAAAGGAACAACTCTCATGGAAACAACATCAAGCTCTTCTCCTTCTTCTACATCATCTCAATTTGAGAAACATAAGGGGCAAGCATTTCTTACTTTTGCAGATTCCAATTCAGATAAGTGGATCCTTGATTCAGGAGCTTCACATCATATGACTTCATCCAAGGATATGTACTTTTCATTTGATTCGTGTTCATCACCACCCATTTTGATGGCTAACAACACATCTTTGGCAGTTTGTGGGAAGGGTTCTATTGATGTGGAAGGTGGAGCATTTAATGATGTTCTATGTGTACCTACTTTGTCAAGGAACATCCTTTCCATCTATCAGATTACACATAGTGGTACAGGAAAGAGTGTAGAGTTCACACCAGATTCTATCATTGTTCGAGATTTGCATAGCAAGGCTCTTGTTGTAGTTGGGGAGGTTGATAACCGTTCTTGGTTCTACACCTTCTCATATTTTGCTCCTATTGATGATTCAGTTCACCCTAGTGTGGACACACTTGAGGAGATTGAGTATGGTTACTTGAATCTTGGAGTGCTTTCTACTCCTGAGGTTCTTGAACATATTGCTGATATTCCATCTCCTACATTGACTGATGTACCTGATGATACTTGTGTTCTGACAATTTTAGTGCCTTGTGATTCAGTGCAACATGGTGTAGGTGTTCCAAAGGCTTGCTTGCACAATCTGCTAAAAGACCTTTTCCACTATCTTCTTCCTGGAACTTGATACCAATAGGTTCTTGTTAGGCTTGGATGATTAACCAAGTCCTGCTCCAACTCCTCTCCAAGATTTTTCCACTTGTGCTTCACCTTGAAAGACTGACACCTCTTTGAACTTAGCAAACTCTCTCCTACACTTAGAAGAATCTAAGTGCCAACTTCACATAAAATCTTGAACTATTTGTAGGGGTGCCCAACATACTGGAAACAAGCATTCTACATCCAACTAGATCCATCTTGGAGGATCTTCAGTCTTCACTCTTACTGATTTCAAGATTTGGTCTTGAAAAGGCCTAGTTTCTTGTAGCCCTTGACAGTGACCTTTTTGCCATTCTTGCTCAAACTTTCCAAACAACCTGGGAAAAAAATTTCATATTTAGATACCCTTTTTGGTTCTCTAAAATATTCACAAGATTTCAGGCCTCTATCTCCTCCGTACACTGGTTTCCTATAATCTAGGTCAAATTGGGCTAATAGGCCTAATTAGTAGGGTTACACTGATTTCTTGCTCCTCTCTCCCACAAGTGGATTGACTGGACCTCAATCCTTCTAGCATGTGAAGATTTTATCATACCCTACCTGATACCATCCTTTTTCCGTACTGTACTTCTAACCCCTGCCTATACTATTCACTTCTTCTCTATCAAACTCCTAACTGGACCCTTCTAAGCTCACTTAGGGTTTGATTTTAAAAATGCATGCTCAACTCTTCAAGACTCCTACCACTAAGTATATACAGAGAATTGGCTCCCCTAACAAATCCATCTAATCTCAGGAAGTTCCTGTGGCTAGATTTCATGGGGGAGCCATAAAAAGACTGACTGTTAAGAACAAGACAGTAAAGACCCTAAACTCTAACTTATTCACACAAAACACTTAAAATAAATCAAATGAACTTACTTACAAAAGAAAGAATGCTTAGATATGTCTTGTAAACTCAAATCCAATACCAAATTAGTACATACAATCCACTTGATATCATTATCACCTCAAAACACACGGGATTTTTAGAAAATGCAGTGTTCTTCTATTCAAAAGCATAACCATTTACTTAATTACAAACTACTATCCTTATAACTCGAGCCTCTTGCATCATAGATGCCTTTTTCCATGTTTTTAGGGATGTTGGTCGATCCCACACTCCCATCTTCTAATGGATCCAAGATAACCGAGTTGCATGCAACATGACAAATGTTGTTATGCAACTTTGTAACAAATTTTTGCAACTTATCATCATGTCCTCTTCCTAACTCCTAGGACCTCTAACTCCTTGATTCCGAGCATCCAACTCCCTTAACTGCCTCTTGGCATCTTCCTAACAACATTGATGTGTTTAGAACACATTTAAGGCTCCAATTCTAGCATGGCTAAACAAAGCAAAAATAATAAAGACAACAAAACTTTGGTGAATCTTAGTCCTAATGACTAATTCACCTAAGCACAACAATGACCTTCTAAGGTCAAAAACAAATACACAAACCCTCTAACTTGGATAAGGTTAGATACAAGCCAAAATGAAATTAACAAGATGGAGGTTAGCCTAGGTGCTCCTGCACCACAATAGTGTATACCTTGTCTTCCAACAACAACTTCATGGGATGACTACTTGACAGACATTGGTGGTTTGTTTGTGGAATCCTACATTGCAGATTTGGGAGACACATTTGATTATTTACATCTTCTCTTTGATGAAGGTGATTCTTCTTCAGTTGTTGTGAGGGAACACTCTGACCCTCCTCTACATGATCAGTCTTTCGAGGTTGATGTGATTGTGGATGCATCTTTACAACAGTTGGAGGAGGCCACTTTCTCTTTTGAGGAGACATCGTCTTTGAAGTATGTTCTACCTTCATCCTTGCTAGATCTTGAGTTGTCTTTTTCAGCAAATGAGAGTGTTGTTGCAAAGGGGTTCTCACAGTTTCCAGGAAGTGACTTCATTGCAGCTTCACATGGTTTGGGGAAGGCATCTTTCGGCATCGACACAGGGACACTTGAGTAGATTTCAGAGACTTCTTACATTTTGAGGGTTCTTCCTTCTTCACTTGTGGATTGGGGAGACTTCATTCATACACCTTTGGTATTGTTTCTTCCTAAGGGAAGGAACATTGTTCGACAGTTTCGGAGTAGCTTCTTCATTCCTTCTCGCGCATCTTCCTTGGGTGATCATTGTATATTGAGGGGGCACCACCTTGTCTCTCTTCTTCTCTGTGGGGGGACTATGTTTCATGAACTTTTGTATTTCGCTCTTTTGAGGGGATAGTTTTCCTTGTTTTTCTATCTTTCCCTTAACGTGAGAGATTTCATTACATTTTGTACATGGGTACCTAACGGCCTAGTAGCCGGGACCCATCTTGCATTGTTTGCTTTGTGTACATTCTCCCTAAGTTGCACTTAAGGGGGGGTGTTGGTGTAATTATATGTCTTGTACCTTGTCCTAGGTCATGATTACACCTTAGTTAAAATTACTTAGGGATCACATAGGAGGTTGTTGGAGATTTTCCACTTTTGGTGGACTTGACATGTCATTACCTCATCACTTCCACCTTTTGTGGACACATCATGTGATATGTCTCGACCTTTTGTGGGTGACCCACCTTTTGTGGTGATTATCACATTATCTCTTTTCCACTTTAGGTGGAGTGATAACTTTTCCTAGTTGTCTCATGTCATAAGATTATGACACTTGTCATAATCTTATGCCCTCCTATGTTCTCACCTTAGCTATATAACCAAGGGGTCTCCTATGTACATTTGTACCATTATCTCATATTATTGACATTGAATACAGTTTATTCTTGTCATATTCTTGTCTCTCTCTTTTGTGCTTTCTATTAGGCCTCTAGATCTTGGGTGGCTACCTTCATAGCCAATTCTTACATGGTATCAGAGCTGCTGGAGTGCCTTTGGTTAGTCATTTGGAGAGATCTTGGTGCATTTGAAGAATGGTGTATTTTCAGATCTATGTTGCAGCAGCATTTTGGAGCATCCTACGCCAAACCTGAGCCCACCATTGTGTTTGGTAGGCTGTTTTCAGTCAAGATTGCCTTTTGTTTCATCCAAATCAGATATCGAAAGCTCCAGATCTGAAAAATTCTCCAATTTGGGTATTTTTCAATTTTTCTATAGTTTAGTTGAAAATTTTTGAAATTTTTTTTATAAAATTTTCAATTTATTCTTGAGAAATTTTATTGTAAATATTGGAGATTTTATTCTTATATTTCTGCAGAATAAATGTATTATTCGCAGATTATATTTTTGTACAAAGTTTTTTTTTAAAATAAAAAAATTGTATTTTTTTTTTGATTTCTAAAAATCAAAAATCAAATTAAAAAAAATATTTGTTGTTTTGATTTTATATAAATCAAAAAATAATAATTTTTTTTCAAAATCAATTTTTAAAGGTAGGGTGCGCCAGCACGCGGTCTAAGCACTTGCTTACGTACACCGCCGCGGTGGTGCGGACTAAGGCAACCATGCGGCGTATCACCAGGGGCCGTTTCAGGCTGCTACCGCCGACTTCCGTGGCTATCTCACCATTCTAGCGGAGCCGGCGACACAATCAACATGGTGACATTTCCGACGTGTAAATATATCACCGCCGACCCTTATTCGCACTGGCTTTCAATCCAGGTCGAGTATGGGCACAAAGATTGGAGGAATATTTTGGGGGTAAAATTTAGATGCCATTCTACGACGTATTCACCCGGTCGAGCGATTATGTTCGAGCCGAAGAATATTCAGCCTTATGAACGGCGATGAGCGATATCCGGTAGATCAGGTTTAAACTTCGTTACTTTTTGGCCGGTCCTTTATGAGCATTACGCAGCTTTGCGGTTCAACTTTGGAAGACCATCTGCGCTCATTTTTGCTTCTTTTTCGAACAATTTTTTTTGATTTGGGCCTAATTTTCCGTTGATAACCCATTATTGGTGTACTTAGTTTCTGATTTTGGTGGACATATTTATAATTTTCAGTTTCCTCAACCGTACATCTTGTCCTGTTCACAACTTAGGGGAAGCCGTTAGAGCTCCTCTGAACTCCTTTTCGATTTTCATTTTTTATGAAGATTACATTATTTTTTGTCTAATTCTTGAATCTCTAATTGTTTTGAGATCTTGAGTGGATTTTTTACTTTCAGCATATGGTCCTTTTTGGCCTATTTGGCACTTGTATTGCATAGATCTGAATTTAGGTCTTTGCTTATTTGTTCTAGTCTATTATCAGCCTATTTATTGGAAAGTTGTAAATCAGAAATCATAAGCCCACTTAGCCAAGTTGCAAGTGGCCTATTGTACACGCACTACATTATAAAGTGCCAAAATCATCTATTTGTGGGGGGATACTTTGATTGAGTGAATTTGGGGGGTTGTATCTTGTGTGATTGTGCCTATTTTCTCTCTTGTGCTCTTTCATTCCATCATGGGTTCATCTAAAGTTCCACTCTTAACTACACATAATTATGGTACATGGAAAGTACGTGCATGGAGTAAACTAATGGAAAAAGGTTTAATTCACTACATTGATGGAACCATAACTGCACCTTCAGATCCTAAGGCAGATCCAACAACATTTATGGATTGGCTCACTAAAACTTCTATGGCATTGGGTACACTAAGAAAGTTCATTTCAGATGATCTCATTTTCCATGTTGATAAATGTACTACAGCTAAGGAAGCTTGGGATAAACTTGTTGCTTTGTATGGTAAGGTTGATAAGGTTAAGGGATACAAACTTGAACATGATCTCTTAAGCCTTGATCCCAAGGATTTTGATACAATTCAAGATTATGTCACTAAGACAAATGAATTAAGAGCACAACTAAAAGATTGTGGTATTGAAAAAGAGGATGATCAATTGGTCTTCAACTTGTTGGATAAACTTCTAGTTGAGTATGCAGCCTTTGTTTCAAGTTTTCAAACTCAAATATTGATAATAAGCAACTTCACAACACCATCTTTTGAGGCTCTCACAAATCTATTGATTCTTGAGCAAAATAAGTTGATGAAAATGGGTCTTCTCAAGTCTTCAACTTCAAAAGCATTGGTGGTCAATCATGGAAACAATAATCAAGGAAAAGGGAAAGACCAAAAGCAATCTTCAACAAATCCATAAGGAGAGAACAAATAATCCACTCCTCCACAACAAAGCTCAACTTCATCTTCTTCAAAGAAGCACAACAATTCAAGCAAGAGGGAGCAACCAACATGTGCATATTACAAAAGGATTGGTCATGATGAGCATCATTGTTATGTTAAACAAATTGATGAGTTGAAACACATCCTTAAGAAGAAGAACATCAACTTGCCAACTGCATATCAAGAGGACTCATCCTCTTCCACTTCTTCTAAGGGAAAAGGAACAACTCTCATGGCAACAACATCAAGCTCTTCTCCTTCTTCTACATCATCTCAATTTGAGAAACATAAGGAGCAAGCATTTCTTGCTTTTGCAGATTCCAATTCAGATCAATGGATCCTTGATTCAGAAGGTTCACATCATATGACTTCATCCAAGGATATGTACTCTTCATTTGATTCTTGTTCATCACCACCCATTTTGATGGCTAACAACATATCTTTGGTAGTTTTTGGGAAGGGTTCTATTGATGTTGAAGGTGGAGCATTTAATGATGTTCTATGTGTACCTACTTTGTCAAGGAACATCCTTTCCATCTATCAGGTTACACAGCGGTACAGGAAAGAGTGTAGAGTTCACACCAGATTCTGTCATTGTTCGAGATTTGCATAGCAGGGCTCTTATTGCAGTTGGGGAGGTTGATAATCGTTCTCGGTTCTACACCTCATATTTTGCTCCTATTGATGATTCAGTTCACCCAAGTGTGGACACACTTGAGGAAATTGAGTATGGTTACTTGAATCTTGGAGTGCTTTCTACTCCTGAGGTTCTTGAACCTATTGCTAATATTCCATCTCCTACATTGACTGATGTACCTGATGATACTTGTGTTCGGACAGTTTCAGTGCCTTGTGATTCAGTGTAACAGTGCATACCTTGTCTTCCAACAATAGCTTCATGGGATGACTACTTGACAGACATTGGTGGTTTGTTTGTGGAATCCTACATTGTAAATTTGGGAGACACATTTGATTATTTACATCTTCTCTTTGATGAAGGTGATTCTTCTTCAGTTGTTGCGAGGGAACACTCTAACCCTCCTCTACATGATCAATCTTTCGAGGTTGATGTGATTGTGGATGCATCTTTACAACAGTTGGAGGAGGCCACTTTCTCTTTTGAGGAGACATCATCTTTGAAGTATGTTCTACCTTCATCCTTGCTAGATCTTAAGTTGTCTTTTTCAGCAAATGAGAGTGTTGTTGCAAAGGGGTTCTCACAGTTTCTAGGAAGTGACTTCATTGTAGCTTCACATGGTTTGGGGAAGGCATCTTTCAACATCAACACAGGGAACTTTGAACAAATCTCAGAGACTTCTTACATTTTGGGGGTTCTTCCTTCTTCACTTGTGGATTGGGGAGACTTCATTCATACACCTTTGGTATTGTTTCTTCCTAAGGGGAGGAACGTTGTTTGACATTTTTGGAGCAGCTTCATTCCTTCTCGAGCATCTTCCATGGGTGATCATTGTACATTGAGGGGGGGCTACCTTGTCTCTCTTCTTCTCTTGTATG
>VDFB02174744.1:0-27516 GCA_007258455.2 Sequoia sempervirens
ATTATAACACAAATTCAAGTAGGACTTAAAATTCCCCCAACAACAAAAAGGGACCAGCTAAACCTAAGGATGCAGAGTCCAAGAATTAGACTAAGAAGTAGCGTGCTTGTTTTGTTTATAGGAACCTTGACCATTGGGCTAGGGATTTCAGGGCCCTCAATAAGTTCACTATGAAGAAAAAATATTCCATTCCTCTTATAACATACTTCTTTGATCACTTGTCTAGGGCAAGAGTTTTTAATAAACTAGATCTCAAGCAAGGGTAATATTAGGTGAAGATAGTGTTGACATTAGTTGTCATTGATGTCAACACTTGGTGAGTTTATTGGCATTCGCTGTCAACACTTGGAGAGATTGTTGCATATGTTGGTGAGATTGTTGTTAGTAAATTGGTTGTCTTTGATGCTGTACTAAAGTGGAGTTTCTAATGTTCATGGTTGGATATAGTCATGCCTTGTTTTGGATGTGTTGTTGATGTCCATGGTTGGATGTCATACCTTTTTGATGAAAAATAAAGATGAATTAAGTATGAAGTGATATCACGATGATATATTAAGATGATTAAAAGCATTAAGATGAGGATTAGAAGTAATGTTGATGGTTGAGAGATGATGTTGATGGTCTCCAATATGTTGTATGCTCTCTCCTATTGTTCTTGTGGAAGTATTTGTTGCTGAAAGGAAGTTCTAGTCTCTACATGTTGGTGAAAGATTATGCTATAAAATGTTTCTTAGAGGACCATTTGGTAGAATTATTTGCATTCCTTTGTTGTTGAAGATAAGGTCTTGCAGTTTGGGATTAAGTGTTTGTGCTTTGTGGATGTTACACTCCTATATTTTTAGGTCATCTATGTTTTTGAGGAGGCTTTTGGTATTTGCAAAGTATATTAGTGAACCATAGATTTTTGGGTCTATGTACTTCTCTTGCACTCTTAGGGTTTTTTACCTAAAAGGAGAGAGATAGGCCAAAAACCTAGGTGGTTCACTCAAACTAATGCACTTATTCAATGGAAATATGAATGAAATGTGCCTATATGAGATGCAAAGAATTGATAAAAGCTATTAATTATTAAATGAAAACTATTAAAATGCAACTTGTTGGAAAACACATTGTGATATGCAAGATCACCTCGAAATGAATGCAAACTGTAACATAAATGGATGAAAGTGAATGTGTGCACCTAAAAACTTTCTAGAGACTAGAAATGACTTCTGGAATGCTGCTAATGTTGGAAATATGGCCTACTGGGACTCATTCACCATTCTGGGTCAATTAGTCCTAGATTTGGGAAACTGTTCTAGAGCCCATTTCAGACAAATGGGTATCCAAAACTGTAGAAAACCAAAATCAGGCCTGGCAGTGGGACTCATTCACCACTAATGGTGAATCAATCCACTTTTGAATTTCTAAAAATCCAAAAGAGGAAACTAAAGCCCTTGGTTTGCACTTCAGTTCCTAATAAGTGTTCGCCTCCGAAAGTCTGATTTTTGGCATTGTAGGTGACTTTTAATGGATATTTTGACTTGGTCAACAAGGAGATGGCTTCAAAAAAATTTCAATACAATATTCAATTATTTCTAAGCTCCAAGATGCCTAAATCTGCAAACACAGAAGAAGAGAAGGAGAAATGTTGTATGTTAGGGCACATGGGGGTTTGCCTTGGTCAAACCCCTTTTAGGTAATTAAACCAAATGAATAAATAATATTAAGGATGAAAATGAAATGAAGGGAATAATACCTTCCCATGATGGTTGATCTTGGATTGCTACAACAATATGAAGAATCTTCCCTAGAATGTCTGAAAATGCTATCTTGGCGACTTGAGATGATAAAACCCTAACTTGCTTGACTTGATCTATAGAAGAATGATGGATGAATAATGAAGAATGGTTTTTGAATGAGTTAAGAGATGTAAAATAGGGTTTAGAGACTTGTATATATAGGAAATCCACCTTATTTTCCCATTAATTGGATCCCTAAGGCCGACATGAAAGAATAATAAACTTAAATTCTAGAATTTCCCACTCAAAACTCAAAAATAGCCCAAATGGGTTTGATTCACCACCCTGGGTGAATTAGTCTCACCTAGCAGGGACTCATTCACCACAGATGGCGAATTAGTCCCATAGGGGCCCATTTGTAGCTGGGTTGTTGGGGAATGAGGAATTCCAATTCTTATGTTGATTTCATAAGGTATTTGATGAAATTATGCCTTGGGATGCACAATATGGGGTCATAGGGGCCTATTAATGATGATATAAAGGTAAATTAGGGCTTGGGACACATAATTCAATGTGAAAGTGTGACTAAATACACTTTACAACACTGAAATGAGGTCCACATAACCCTAGAAAGGCACAACATCCAATGTGAATGTGTAAGACACATTATAACACTAGATTATCATTAAGTTTAATTTACAAACCTTCTAGATTGATGTGATAATGACATTGAATACATTTTACAATGTTGAATTAAGGGAGAATTCATTAAGTCTAGCAAAGCATGAAAGTCTTTTACAACACTTTACAACACCATTACAAGACATTGTTAGATGCATTTTATTCTATTTGCAAGGGTCCAAGATCTAGTGTGGATGTGAAAACACCTCCACAACACCAAATCAAGGCTTCGTTAGCCAATTTATCATCATTATTCCCAAATCAAGCAAATACTTTTTCTATGATACATTTGGTCCCCATGGACTTTAGTGAGGAGGATAGCTTGCTTCAAACTCTTACTAAATAGACGACAAGAGAGATCAATCGTACCAATCACGGATGATAAAAGGATGACAAAGATCAAAGGAGATTTGTCCAAGCCCCGGGATCTAAGATCCTAAGTCAAATCAACATAGCACAAAAAGACACACAAAGGTTGATTTGCAACAAAACAAGATACATGATCATGCAATAGCAGAACTAGAAGAGAGAAGAGTAGGCGAATAGGTGGATCGAGTTTGAAAGTTTTCCAACACATTATGCAGATGTGGCTATTTGTCCAAATATGCATACTCTGCTGAAGTGACAAGCTCTTGTATCACCCGGGTGAGAAAGCCCAAGTATACTCACTTTGGGGCCACAAAACTTCTGGTTTTCCACGGGGTGAGAAATCCACAAGGTGGCTATGGGAAAAATTCATGCCTTAGAATGGGCTTCTCACTCAACCATACCAAACTTATACCTCCTGATAACTTTAATAAAGCACCACGTGAAAATGATCTTTGAGCTCTATGAGATAGGAAAAAATTCATATGCTTGACACTCATAGACATTATAAATGCAAGATAGTGTAAGGAATGTTTAAAGGGATTTTTCTTAGTTTGCAAGGTCTCTTCTTAGGGATCATCATGCTTAATGTTTCCAAGAGGATGTGCCAAATGAGTATCGGGCGTGCAAGTTGGGTCCACAAAAAGCTCAAAAAGTGGAAGTGTTTTTCCTTATTTTCAAAAAAAATCATAGTTAAACTTAAAATTTGAAGCACTTACACATTGAATCTTGAAAAAGTTTAGTAATATGAAATTTAGTATTTTGATCTAGTTTTCAAATATATAATTTATTCTAATACCCAGATGATAAAAAATATTTTTTAATATGCATGTATAAAAACCACTTTTAAAAGTCCCTATTTTTTTACCATACCATGCACGTGTTCATACACCACTTTTGAACCAAACAAAAGTATTTTGCTAATTCCTTTCGGGGAAAGAGAGATAACAACATGAAGATTTATGAAGATTTTTTTTTGTATTTTTTTATTGAATTTTTATTGGCGTTAATTGTTGTTTTCAAAAATCAATGTCTACAGACAACATAATTGGACCTAAAATAAACATTTTTTAAATTATTTTTTCATTGTTGAACTAAGAGAATTGTCTGAAGATTGATGCCATATAATTTATTTTACAAGAAACTTAACCAAAAAAAAGTTATTAAAAAAAAAAAACCCTGATATTTCAAGTTTAAGGACTAGTTTGCTTAGAAATTAATTAAAAAATAAAAAATATAATCCAATCTTAATAAAAATTATATATTTGGAAACTAGACAGTGTTCTCTAATGGGTTTTAATTTTATAGATAGATTCAGAAAGAAAGTCCATCAACCATATTGCCAAAGTTAGTTTTTTCTCTCAAAATTGCCCTAACCTTGTACTTCTAGGTCTAAGCCTAGGTGTTGGGTTTCCATGCCTTTTCTAAGCCTAAATCGAAATGAAAAACATATCTTGTGAGTTTCAAACCTTTTGGAACAAGTACACACTTCAAAATGGGTACCTATTTTAAAAAATGAATGGTATTTATTTCAAAGCTAAAAAATGACACTTCTCCTAAATGTGGACCATACTTCTTGCTTAAACCCTATCACGCTCCTGGAGGGAATCAAGCCCAATGACTCCACCAAGAAAATGATGCATTGCAAGAAGAAATAAATCATGCAATGAAATGTGAGTGGTGATGTATGCCCCCTTGAAAGTAGTTGCGAACACTAGTATTGTGAGCAATTGCTTTAAAGTAGAAGAAGGAAACATGAGAGCTTACATGGAAAGCCCTATTGCAAGTCGTATGTTTCTGATAAGCTATGTCATGAAAAAGGTAGTATGTCATGTGCAAGACAACCTAAGGCATGCTGTCCACATCCCAGGCTTTCTGTTATATGTTCATGAAAGGTTAACAACTAGTCAAAGGACGCAACAACAAGTGACATATGAGGAAAAGGTGACATAACCCCTTGCCCCCTCTTAGTGTAGGACAAGGGTGAGAAAAATGATTAATGAAATGCATGCTAGAGTGAAAATAAGTATCAATTAGAGGAATTAGGTTCCCCCATAGAAGGAAGAATACGAAACTCCTTAAAATGTTGGATTTTATGACTGAAAGCCTAAAATTCATTAGTAGATTAATGACCATGAACTCTATGATATGTGCAAAATGAAATCTTGTAATAAAATTTATTTTGAGTTCTTTGAGGAAGGGTTATCAAGTGATCTTTGAGGAGTCTCGACAAAATACTCTCTTGATCAATTGCAGAAGTTGGTCTTGTAGTGTGCAACAAAGAGACCCCTTGCTTAGATGTACAAGATGTCATATTTGCACAAGACTCTTTAGATTGTGAGATTTTTCTCTCTTTTACAAGAGAATTGTAAATCTAGCAATTAAATTCATTAGTGTTTCTTGGATGACATTGACATTAAGTGAGGATATCTTTTTTTGATAGCTTGCAAGAGGAGAGCAATCAAGACCACACTAGTGTGACCTATCATTTCAGGATGCTTTATAGTTAAATTTTTCTTAGAAGGATGCTTTGTGATAGTGTTGATGTTGAGTGAAGGCTTGGTTATTTCTATCAAACGAAAATAACCAAGACAATGAGTGGTTTGTTGTGTGATAGGGTCTATAGGGTTGCAGATACATTGTTCATTAGCTCCACATCCTTTTTCACTATAGCCAAGTTGTTTCATAAGCTCATACCCTTTTCCATAAAGCTTTTTCATTGCCTTAGGATTAGGTAGTGGTTGATGATAAGCATTGTCAAAGGTGATTGTGTAATTTGCTTCATTGTCTAGAGTGGTTGGGGTGGATGCTGAAAAGGGTTGTACTTTTGTTTCCCTATTTGGATCTTTGTTGTGTTTATGATGTTCATCCATGAATTCATGTTCAAAATCCAAGGAACCCCAATCATCTTCTAATAGCTTTGTAACTTGTTTGAAATATGTTGTTGTTTGTCATTTTGTTGAACAAGTCCCACTTTTGTAGTTGGTGACACTCTGTTTAAATGATTCTCTTTATTTTTCTCAAGTTGTAGGACACTATAAGGCTTAGGATTAGCGTCATGAGTGTGGACTGTGTTGTTGTAGATGTATTTCATTTTACAATGAAGAGTAGAGGGCACCCCATTCATTTAATGAATCCATGGTCGTCCTAAAATGAGATTATAAGAAATATCATTAGGCATAACATGGATTGGTGTATCCAATGTAACCTTCCCAACTATAAGAGGCAAAGTGATCACACCAAGGGGTTGTTTTCCGACATTTTCAAATCCATGGATAGTCAAGGAATCAGGTTGAATTTTTGATTTATCCACGCAAAGTCTGTCCAAAATATTTACACTACACACATTAATGGATGAGCCATTGTCAACAAAGCTTCAATTTATCCCTATTCATTTGTATTGAGATATTATTAGGAAAGCAACACTTTTTTTTTGCACTTCCAAAGGGGGGAGTTCACTTTGGTGGAAAACAATGTCATTGTTTATTCCATGAATGATGGCTGCTATGTCATTTGGTTGCACATTATAAGAGATAGGAACTTGTTGTAAGGTTGTTTGGATTATGTTATGATAGTGGGGGGAGACTTGAATAAGGTCCCACAATGATATCTTAGTAGGAGTATTCTTAAGTTGCTCGACAAGATCATACTCCTTTTGACCTAGCAAGAAAGGGTTAAGTAGGATAGGATTTTGAAAATAGTAAGGGTGTTGGGGTTGGTTGTGGTGGTTGTGGATTTTTTCGAGTGTTATACATATGAGAAAGGATATTATGACTCAATTGTTGCAAAACATTATTCTTAGGAGGGTAAAGGAGAAGTTCAGGTTTATTTGAGGGTATGTGTAGGATCATGATGGGCCAAAAGTGGCTATATGATGGGCATGTTGTTGATGACTTTTTTTTACCAAATTGATGAACAAAAGGGTTTTTAGAGGAGATTCTCAACTTTCCACCAATATAAATTATGCTTTACTTTGAATTTAATAAATAATTATTATTCATTTTCTATTTGAATTACGACTAAAGTCCCATTGATAAGTCATTGAATTTTTTATAGCTTTCAAACGTGTCATTTTTAAATCCGGGTTACAGCTGGCTACATTCTATGCTTCAAATACTATAGGATTTAAAATAAAATTATTAATTTCATGAATTTTGACCAGTTAAGGTGGTCTATATACGAGTTTTTATATTTTAAAGTTGTAATAAAAATTCATAATTAATTATTCACTTGGAAAAAAATTACAAAAAATATGCATCACATCCGGACATGAGTCATCTACTTATATCTAAAATATTATAAAAAAATATTATCATTTTATTATGGTTAGGGATGGTAGACAGACACCTAATTATTTTTTCCGAAATTTAGGTACTAATGCATTGAAATTTTAAATTTTCACCAAATAGATTTTAATTTTAAAAATAAACCTAGAAGTTTAGAAACTACATTCAATTTTATATAGATTCTATTGTTACATATTTTTGAAATAATATAGATAGCTTATTCAAATTTTTACATCAAGTTTCCAATTCGATTTTTGAGTTTTTGCCACTTAAGGGCCTATTTTCCATGATGATCGTGAAAATGCCCTTGAGTTTGTTGTTTGTGTGAAGGTGGGTAGAGAATTAGAGGGTTGGTAGGATGTCCCACATGGTATGTATGAGGTCCATTTATTGAGGGGGGTCTAATGGACACTTGTGCATTCATAACTTCAGCGGTCTTGGTTTGATGTATCTCTAATAGAGGGCAATCGAGAATCACCCTTTTATTGAAGGAAGACACATTATTATTGTTGCCTTTTTCTAGCACCATGATATTCTCCCTAGAAGGAGAGTTTTTAGAAGAACTACAAATTAAATGTTCTTGTTATTCATGGATTTGTTCTTCTAAAATGACTGCATCGCAAGTAGGGGAATGATCAAGGGTTGGATTTTCATGTTTATTGATAGTGGGGAGATTAGGGTAAGACTCTATTTGATTGCCATGTTTCTCTAAGGTCTCATTCTCTTGTTCCATATTATCTACCCTATTAGGAGAGCTTGTAATATGTTCATCGAAGGGTAAATTTTGTAAAGTAGCTTCATCACAAGTGGGGGAGGCATCAAGAGAAGGACCACTATGGTTTTTAAATAGATTATCCCAAAGGGTAGGAGCAGTAGGGAAGGGGGGATCAAGGGTTTCATGATTCTTAATAGGTATATATTCTAACACCATCCTATCCTCTTTGCATCGAGGGGGGATATTAGGAGAAGGAAAATTTTGATGATCATGGTTATGGAAACTAGGTAAGGTGATATTTAGAAATGTCTCTATGATCTCATTTTCTTGCACGTTCTAATATCCTCCAAAGGGGAATGAGGAGAGAGGAAATCAAGACCCTCAATGCTTGTACCTTCTTTCACAAAGATACCTTTGTCACTAATAGGAGAGGTATCAAGGGAAGAATAAGTATGATTGTTATAATTGTCTACACTACCATTCTCACCAATGGGTAATGTAATATTAAGGATTGTGCCAATGGTTTGATTATGAATAACATGTTTTTGAATGACCTCATTGTTGTAATCAAAATTGAACTCATAAGAAGGAATTTTGTATTTATATAATCCATTTTAAACCAAATAAAAGCCACATCTATTGAAAGAAAACATGCTATGAAAAAGTAAATATAGTGTAATGCAATTTTTAGATGTAAAAAAAAGTAATTAGTTGATTACATTATTCAACAACCTGAAAGATGAAATGTTGGAAATGCAAATGTGAAATTAAACAATGCATGAAATGAGCTAATATAAGCTAGATCTAATGAAAAGCATGTTACAAAAACTCAGCCAACTTATACATATAGGTAATGGCAGCAAACAAAAGTGCAGAAATAGGGTTTTTAGCTCTATAAAAGGTAGTTTCAAGGGTGGAAAGGGACCGATTTTCTCAAGGTGGTGAATGAGTCGGGCCAATGGGGATATTTTTTCAAAAAAATTAGTGTTTTTTGATTTATTTTTATGTTTTCTATGTTCTATGATGCAGATCTAAGTTAAAAATGCAGAATTTCAGAAGTTTTCAATGATTTAAGATGCAAAGTGCAACTTATATGCACTTTATCTAATGCAAAATTTTAAACCCTAGAATGCAACTCAACTAATGCAAAATGAAATGCAAGTTATATCTAGGATGATGATGGAATCCAAATTAGACAAGAAAGTATTCAAAAAAGCAAGTTCACCAAAATGAACCATAGAGTTTTGGTTCTATGTACTTCTTTTGGACTCTTAGGGTTTTTCACCTAAAAGGAGAGAGATAGGCCAAAAGCCTAGGTGGTTCACTCAGACTAATGCAAGTGTAATGGAAATATGGATGAAATTTTCTTAGATGAGATGCAAAGAATTGATAAAAGATATTGATTATTAAATGAAAACTATTGAAATGCAACTTGTTGGAAAACACATTGTGATATGCAAGAACACCTAGAAATGAATGCAAATTGTAACAAAAATGGATGAAACTGAATGTGTGCACCTGAGAACTTGTTGGAGACTAGAAATGACTTCTGGAATGCTGCTGATGCTAGAAATTTGGCCTACTAGGACACATTCACCATTTTGGGTGAATTAGTCCCAAAACTAGGAAATTGTTTTGGAGCCTGTTTCAGACAAATGGGTATCCAAAACTTCAGAAAACCAAAATCAAGCCTAGAAGTGGGACTTATTCACCACTTATGGTGAATCAATCCACTTTTGAATTTATGAAAAATCCAAAACAGGAAACTGAAGCCCTCGGTCTGCACTTTGGTTCCTGACAGGTGTCTGCCTCTGAAAGTTTGATTTCTTACATTGTAGGTGAATTTTAATGGATCTTTTGACTTTCTCAAAAAGGGGACATCTTCAACAAATTTTCAATACAATATTCAATGATTTCTAAGCCTCCAAGATGCCTAAATCTATAAACACACAAGAAGAGAAGGAGAAATGTTGGATGTTAGGGCATGGGGGTTTTCCTTGGTCAAACCCCTTTTAGGTAATTAAACCAAATGAAGAAATAATATGAAGAATGAACATGAAATGAAGGGATTAATACCTTTCCATGATGATTGATCTTGGATTGCTACAACAATATGAAGAATCTGCCCAAAATGTCTAAAAATGCTATCTTGGTGACTTGAGATGATAAAACCCTAACTTGCTTGACTTGATCTATAGAAGAATTATGGATGAATAATGAAGAATGGTTTGTAAAATGAGTTAAGAGATGTAAATTAGGGTTTAGAGACTTGTATTTATAGGAAATCCACATTATTTCCCATTAATTGGATCCCTGAGGCTGACATGAAAGAATAATAAACTTAAATTCTAGAATTTCCCACTCAAAACTCAAAAATAGCCCAAATGGGTTTGATTCACCACCCTGGGTGAATTAGTCCCACCTAGCAGGGACTCATTCACCACAGATGGCGAATTAGTCCCAGAGGGGCCCATTTGCAGCTGGGTTGTTGTGGAATGAGGAATTCCAATTCTTATGTTGATTTCATTAGGTATTTGATCAAATTATGCCTTGGGATGCACAATATGGGGTCATAGGGGCCTATTAATGATGATGTAAAGGTAAATTAGGGCTTGTGACACACAATTCAATGTGAAAGTGTGACTAGATACACTTTACAACACTAAAATGAGGTCCACATAACCTAAAAGGGAACAACATCCAATGTGAATGTGTAAGGCACATTACAACACTAGATTATCATTAAGTTTAATTTACAAACCTTCTAGATTGATGTGATAATGACATTAAATATATTATACAATGTTTAATTATGGGAAAATGGGTTCATTAAGTCTAGAAAAGCGTGAAAGTATTTTACAACACTTTACAAGAAATTGTTAGTTGCATTTTATTCTGTTTGCAAGGGTCCAAGACCTAGTGTGGATGTGAAAAACACCTCACAACACCAAATAAAGGCCTCATTAAGTCCAATTTATCATCAATTATTCCCAAATCAAGACAGAAATACTTTTTCCTATGATACAATTAGCAATTTTGCTGGTTGTTTGGTCTGGTCTAGAAAATGCTCCACATTTCTCCGCATTGATGTTTTTGTTCCTAAAGCTTCGTGGGTGTTCTCTCAATGCTTGTGTAGTGTCTCAGGTTAATTTTTATTTAATGGTGTTGTCCACAAGTTGGTTTGTTAGTGTTCTATGTCTTGGCGGTATCTTTTTTATTTATGGGATGAAGTATTCTATTTTTGTTTGGATTGTGGTGGCTATTTGTGGCATGAGGGTGTGAAAGAAGTGTTTTAAAGTGTTGTTGGATGTTCATGGAACATATCTTTGTGGTCTACACATATTCAGTTGATCTCTTTGGTGCCGCAAATTTTGTTGAGTTTGATTTCTGGGAAATTTGTGGATATCTGGCCAACAGGGCTTGTTATCTTTCTTGTGCCATGTTCTTGGAGGTCTACACTAGCATATGAAGTTGTGTTAAGATGCAGTTGTGCCTTGAACTAGCTTCTTGAGAACTGCATTAAGTAAATTCAGTTCCAAGTGTGCTTTTGGGCCAACTAGTATTGTGCTACATGTGTCATCCATGTTTCCTTATTGTCGACTTGGGTTGATGTGCACTAGTGTGTGAGTTTTTTGGGATCACATTGGAAGATGTAATAAGATTGTTTTTGGCCCTCTCTATCTTTTGGATAGGACCACATTATGTTTTTTTGGCTGACTTGTTGAAATAATTATTTGTATTATTTTTGGTCGACCTAATTGATGTTTTGAGATCTTGCAAAGGATATAAATGTAAGAACATTTCAGTTGCAATATGTGTGAGAGTGTGGAGATGTGTGAAGATCAATTGAAGTAGTGAGTTGTGAAAAGAAAATGGAAATGATCTTTAATGCTTAAATAGTCAGAATAGTGTATTGTTGACAAATATTGTAATTCCTAAATCTTCGTGTATCCTGCTCTGAGCTAGTGAATCTCATTGGGTCCTTGTAATTTGTATAATTCCCTAGGGTTATGTGCCTCAGTACTACAATTATCTTATATCTTACCCTAAGGTTGTGCACCTTAGCTTGAAAGTCCATAGGCAGTGAACCTTAAAATTGTAATTTTGTAAGTAGTGAGCTTCTATATTAAGAGATTGCTCTATGTGGTTTTTCCCTTCTTGGGTTTTCCATGTAAATCTGGTGTTATTTTGTGTGTTCATTCTTTATCTTTCATTTTAGATTAAGTGTTCCTGATCTATGAATGAGTTGTTGATCTTGCTAAGAGTCTGAATTTGTATATTGTTAAAGGGTTTATGTTTTTGAAGATATTGATTCACCCCCCTCTTAGTATCCGAGTGTGTTCAAAACTTGGTATCAGATCCAAGTTCCTTTGAAGAAGCTTAACCACTTGAGGAAAGGTTTGGGATGGCACATGATGGAGCTTACAAAGATGGGTATGTGCAAGATCATGATGGGCCAAAAAGTGGCGATATGATGGGTATTTGTAGGGTATGTGGTTGACAACTTTTTTTTAACCCAAAATTGATAAAACGAAAAGGGTTCTTAAAGGAGATTCTCAAATTTCCAGTAATATAAATTATGCTTTACTTTGAATTTAATAAATAATTATTATTCATTTTCTATTTGAATTATGACTAAAGTCCTGATTGATAGGCTGATTGAAAAACATCTATAGCTTTCAAACGGTATCACATTTTTTGAATCTAAAATATGCATCACATTCTATGCTTCACATACTATAGGATTAAAAAAAATGAATTTCATGAAGTTTTGACCAAGTTAAGGTGGTCAGACATATGAGTTTTTTATATTTTTTAAAATTTGTAAGAAAAAATTCATAATTAATTATTTACTTGGAAAAAAAATATAAAAAAATATGCATCACATCCGCACATGAGTCCTCTACTTATATCTAAAATATTATAAAAAAATATTATCATTTTATTGTGGTTAGGGTGGTTAGATAGACACCTACTTCTTAGTTTTTCCATAAAATTTAAGTACTACTCCATTGAAATTTTAAATTTTCACCAAATAGATTCTTTTTTTCTTTAAATAAGCCTAGTAGTTTAGAAAATTCATTCAATTTTCTACAGATTCTATTCTTACATATTTTTGAAATAATATAGATAGCTTATTCAAATTTTTACGTCAAGTTGCCTAACTCTGATTTTTCTAATTTTTTTGCTACTTAAGGGCCTATTTTTTCCATGATGATCCTGCACATACCCAAATCCTAGGTTTGATGCGACAAATTACACCTTTTGGAAGTTGAGAATGAAAGGCCATCTAAAATCTCTTAGGTTTGGTGTTTGGAAATTTGTCAAGGATGGTTATAATGCTCTTGCTACTACTTTTATGGATCTAGTTGAGATTATATTTTATGAAAATAATGCCAAATCTAAGAATGTTATCTTGTGTGGATTAGCTGATTCAGAACTTTTGAAGGTAATGAACTGCAGTTCTTCTAAGGATGTTTGGGGAGAACTTAGTAGAATCTATGAAGGAGACAATAAAGTAAAGCAATCCAAGATGCAAATTTTGAAGAGTAGATTTGAGATCTTGAGGATGACAGAGGATGAAGATATTGCTAGTTATATGCTCTACGTGGATGAAGTTGTTACTAGCTTTAAAGGTTTTGGTGGAGAAGTAAAAGAAGATGAGATTTTGGAGAAGGTTTTAAGATATCTCCCTAAATATTATAGTCATAAAGTGTCTACTATTGAAGAATCCAAGGACATGGATAAGTAATTAGTAGGTGAAATTTTTTGTGCTCTCACAACCTTTGAAATGAGAGAGTTTGAAAAAGATGTTCTGAAGAAGGAAGCTACATTCAAAACTAGTAAAAAGGTGGAAGATGAAATTATAGATCAAAATGATGACTTTGATGAGGTAGAAGAAAAAATTGTGAGAAGATTGAAGAAAGGCATTGGTAAATACAAAGGTAAGTTACCTTTCAAGTGTTTCAATTGTGGAAGGATTTTCCATTTTTCTTCTAAATGTACTTATAAAGAATTAGATGATAGTAACAAAGGAGATAATTTCAAAAGAGGTTTCCATTCTAAGGAGAGAAATTGTTCCTCAAAATATGAGTACAGTGATTCAAAAGATGAAAGCCTATTCATGGCTTTGAAAGAAAAAAAGGGTTGTATTGAAAAATGTAAGAGGTTTGGTACTTTGTAGGATGAAAAAAATAATGAAAGATCTATGGTTGTGTGGAAAACATTTCATGCAAAGGAAGAAGAAAATTCTTGGGTGATTGAAAATGGTTGCTCTAACCACATGACTGGTAAAAAGGGAAGGTTCATCAGTCTTAAGAAGTGTAATGGAAGAGCTGTTAAGTTTGGTGGTGATGAGTCAACATTATTTTGTGGAAAGGGTGCCATAACATTTGATGGAAAGAACAAGACTAAGGATTTTATCTATGTCAAAGGTCTGAAGCATAATATTCTCAGTGTTAGTCATATGTGTAGCAAAGGATACAATCTTACATTTCATAGAAATGGTTGTGAGATCAGGAAGGAAGGGTCCGAAAGACTAGTTGTTGAAGGTACAAGGATAAATGTAAATGTCTATCATCTAAAGGAGGCAAATATAAGATTCTACTTATTATCTCAATTCGATGAGTGTTGGTTGTGGAAAAAAAGAATGAGACACATCAACTTTGACAATATGGTAGCAATTAGTTCTACTCATGCAATGAGAAATATGCCTAAGATAACTAAGCCCATAGACACATTATATAAGGAATTCCAAATGGGAAAGCAAACAAAGACAAGTTTCAAAAGTAAGGAGGAGTGCTTTACTACAATGCCATTGGAGCTTATTCACACTAACTTGTGTGGACCTACAAGATCAATGAGTCAACAAGGTGAAAGGTACTTCATGTTTCTTATTGATTATTATACTAGAATGACTTGGGTTACATTTCTAAGAGATAAATCAGAAGCTTTTGATAAGTTTAAAATATTCAAATCAAAAGTTGAGAACGAATGGATGCTAAGATCAAATGCTTAAGGTTAGATAGACTTGAGGTGAATTTACTTCAAATGAATTTGAATTTTTTGTGAAGATCATGGTATTAGGAGACATATGTATTCTCCTAGAACCCCTTAGTAGAATGGGGTAGTGGAGAGGAAGAGTAGGATTTTCCAAGAGATGGCTAGGGCTATGTTATAAGATGTTGATCTGCTTGATATGTATTGGAAGGTTCAAGTAGTTCACACTGTTGTTTATTTTCTTAACATAATGCAGTTGAGGGTCAATAGAACTAAGACCCCTAATGAGCTATGGTATGGTAGGCCTCCCACTGTTAGATACTTCAGGATATTTGGCAGAAGATGCTACATCAAAAGAGACGAAGAAAACCTTGGAAAATTTGATTCATCGTGTGATGAAGGGATCTTTCTTAGTTACTTAACCAAGAGAAAAGCTTACAAATTCTACAACAAGAGATTGGGAAAGATGATTGAAAGAAAAAAAGTTAAGGTAGATGAAGATTTGTATTAGATCTCACAAAAACTAGAGGTTTGCAGATTTGATATACCTCCCTAGATTGAAGAAGAAGAAGAAGAGAAAGAAGATAAGAAACCAAAACTAGAGAAGGTTCCTAAGACTTAAACAAAGTATGTTCAAAATAATCATTATATAGATCAAATCATTGGAGATAAGAATGAAGGTGTACTAACTAAGAGAAGGTTTGCATAGCAAGTGAGCAAGTGAAATTTTGTTTATTTCCAAAGGTAGAGCCCAATAAATTTGCTAATGCTAGAAAAGATGATGGTTGGATAAAGGTAATGCAAGAAGAATTGAATCAAATAGAAAAGAATCAGACATGGGAATTGGTTCCTAGACCAAATGATAAGATTGTGATAAGAACAAATTGGGTGTTCTAGAACAAGTTGAATGAAGATGGTGAAGTTATGAGGAACAAATCTAGATTGGTATGTAAGGGCTAGTCACAAGTTGAAGGTATTGATTTTCATGATTAGACTTTTTTTCAGGTAGTTAGAATGGAGACAATAAGGATGTTTCTTGATTTTTCTACTCACAAGAATCTCAAAGTCTATTAGATGGATGTGGAGTCAACCTTCTTGAATGGTGATCTAGAGGAAGATATCCATATTGAGCAACCACATGATTTCTATCTATCAGAAGATCCAGACATAGTATGTAGATTGAATACAACTTTGTATGGACTCGAGAAAGCTCCTAGTGCTTGGTATGCTCGATTGGATAAGTATTTATTTTAGCAAGGATTCAAGAAAGGTATTGTAGATAGTAATTTTTACATCAAGGTATAGAAAGACAATATTTTGATTGTGGTTGTATATGTCGATGAAATAATCTTTGGTGGAGATGATGACATACATGTAAGAGGTTTGCAAAAGAGATGCAGAAATAGTTTGATATGTCTATCATTTGTGAGTTTTCTTTCTTCCTTGGACTTCAAATTGTGTAACTAGATGATGGTATATTTATTTCTTAGGTTAAGTATGTTAAAGGGATGTTAAAGAAGTTTTTTATGAAGGATTCCAAAACCAATCAATGCCCCTATGGTTACTAGTTTTCATTTGAGCAAGATTGATAATTCTCCAGAAGTTGATCAAACTCTTTATAGGTCTACGATTGGAGGTTTTTTGTACTTGATTGCTTCTAGATTTGATATTATGCATGTAGTATGTTTGGTTGCCAAATTTTAAGCTAATCCTAAGAAAACTCCTGAGAGGGTAGTGAAAAGAATATTTAGATACTTGAAGGGAACTCCAGATTATGGTTTGTGGTATAAGAAGGATGGATTTTTTTTTCTGTGAGTTCTTATACTAATGCTGACTGGGAAGGGTGTGTTGATGACTGGAAAAGTACCAGTGGAAGTGCATTTTTCTTGGGAGACATGTTGATCTCTTGGTTGAGTAAAAATTAGGACTCAATGTCCTTATCCACAACAAAAGTTGAGTATATTGTTGCAACATCTTGTTGCACATAGGTTCTTTGGATGAAGCAAACCTTGAAGGATATAAAGATGGTTTATGATGAACCTATTCCTATATTGTGTGATAATACTTGTGTAATTAACATTTCAAAGAATCTAATGATGCACTCAAGAACCATTTGAACACATTTCAATATGGTATCAATTTCTGAGGGCTTGAAGGTTGCAGAGCAAGAAGTGAAAATGAAGTATGTGCCTACTAAGGATCTGATTGTAGATATCTTCACTAAGGAACTTTAAAAGGATACTTTTGAGTATCTCAGGAAGAAGTTTGGGGTTATTGCCCCTTCTTTTTCTAACTATATGCTTATATAGTGCATCTATATAGGAGGATAAATTCATGTCATATCCTTTTCTCCTGGATTAATGTGTTCTAACTCTTAGGGGGAGTAGGTAGTTAGTTGGTTACATTGTTGATAGGGGGAGTTGGTATGATTTCTTGAAGAATATGTGTAGTTGTTGAGCATGTTTTTTTTTTTTGAAGAAATGTTGAGGGGAAGAATGTGTTGATGATTCTGAATGAAGATCTTTTTTCCCTTTGTCCTTGATTTCGAAGGGGGAGAATGAGTAGGTGTGTCTTAGAATCAATTCCAAAGGGGGAGAATGAGCAAGCGTGTGTTGGCATCAATTCCAAAGGGGGAGATTATTGGAATTAGTTGTCATTGATGTCAACACTTGGTGAGTTTGTTGGCAGTGGTTGTCAACACTTGGAGAGATTGTTGCATATGCTAGTGAGATTATTGTTGGCATTGGTTTTCATTGATGTCAACACTTAGTTAGGGTTGTCATTGATGCTATGCTAATAGTGGAGTCAATAAAGTTCATGTTTCAATATAGTGATGCCTTGTTTTGGATGTGTTGCTGATGTTGATGGTTGGATGTCATGCCTTGTTTGATGAAAAGTAAAGATGAAATAAGTATGAAGAGGTGACATCATGATGATATATTAAGATGAATATTAGAAACATTGAGATGACAATTAGAAGCAGTGATGATGGTGGAGAGATGACGTTGACGGTCTCTAGTATGTTGTATGCTCTCTCCTATTATTCTTGTGGAAGTATGTGTTGTTGAAAGGAAGTTTCGGTCTCTGCATGTTGGTAAAAGGTTCTACTACATAATGTTGCTTGGAAGATTGTTTGGGGGAATGCTCTGCATTCCACCACTATTGAAGATATGGTCTTGTGGTTTGGGATTCAATGTTTGTGCTTTGCGGATATTGCACTCCTATCTTTTCAGGTCACCTGTGTTTCCAACCTTGGAGGTTTCTGGTATTTGCAATGTATTGGCAATTTTGTTGGTTGTTTGGGTTAGTCTAAAAAATACTCCACATTTCTCTGTATTGATGTTTTTGATCCTATGGATTGGTGGACGTGCTCTAATTTTTTGTGTAGTGTCTCAATTTAATTTTCATGTAATGGTGTTGTATGCAAGTTAGTTTGTTAGTGTTCTATTGCTTGACAGTATCTTTTGTGTTTCTAGGATGAAGTATTATGTTTCTATTTGGATTGTGGTGGTTGTTTGTGGCATGACAGTGTGAAAGAAGTGTCTAGAAGTGTCATTAGATGTTCATGAAACATCTATTTGTAGTTCTCACATCATTGGTTAATCTCTTTTGTGCTACATATTATGTTGAGTTGGATTTTTGGGAATTTTTTGCATATCTAGCCGACTTGTTATCTTGAATGTGTCATGTGTTTAGGGGTCTACGCCAAAATATGAAATTATATTGAGATCCAATTGTGTCCTGAACTATCTTGTTGAGAATCATATTGAGTAAATGTAGTTACATGTGTGTTTTGGGCTAATAGGTATTATGCTACATGTTTCATCTACACATTTTCTTGTTTTCAACTTGGGTTGATGTGTGTTGACGTGTGAGTTGTTTGGGATAGCATTGGATGATGTAATAAGATTGTTTTTGGTCCTATCTATCTTCTGAATAGGACCACATTATGTTTTTGTGGATGAATTGTTGAAATCATTGTTTTTATTATTTCTAGACAACCTAATTGATGTTTCAAGATCTTCTGGAGGATAAAAATCCATGAAAATTTTAGTTGCAAGATGTATGAGAGTGTGGAGATGTGTGAAGATAAATTGTAGTGAGTTGTGAAAATAAAATGGAAATGATCTTTAATGCCTTAGTTAGAATAGTGTATTATTGACGAATGTTATAATTCCTAAATCTTTATGTATCTTGCTATGAGATAGTGAATATCATCAGGTCCTTGTAATTTGTATATTTCCCTAGGGTTGTGTGCCTTAGTACTACAAGTCTCTTGTAACTTTCCCTAAGGTTGTGCACCTTAGCCTGCAAGTCCATAGGCAGTGAGCCTTACTATTATAATTTTGTAAGCAGTGGGATTTTATATTGAGAGATTCTTCTTTGTGGTTTTTCCCTTGGGTTTTTCATGTAAATCTATTGTTGTTTTATGTATGTGTGTTCATTTCCTTATCCTTCATTGCTTCTAATTAGATTAAGTTTTTTTGATCTATGAATAAGTTGTTAATCTTGATAAGAGTATGAGCGTGTATATTATTGAATGGTTTATGATTTGAAAGGGTTTAAGTTTTTAAAGATACTAATTCACCCCCTCCTCTCAGTATTTGATTGTATTCAATAGATAGCACCTGATGATGAAGAAAAAATTGCTTGTGTGACTAGGTATGGGTCATACGAGCTCATGGTGATGCCCTTTGGGATTTACAATGCACCAAATACATTTTGCACACTCATGAATGATGTGTTTAGGACATTATTGGATGAGCTTGTAGTAGTATATTTGGATGACATATTGGTCTAAAAAAATGGAGGAGCACAAGGCACATTTGGCATAGGTTTTTGAGTTTCTCTAGGATCACAAACTTTTTGTCAAGAAAGAAAAATATTCATTTGCTTGGGAAAAGGTGCACTTATTGGGGCACATTGTTTGAAAATGGAAAATTTGTCAAAATACTTCTTAGACATAGCCTTTAAGCTTTGTGGTATGAACCACTCCATTATGAATGATGCAATTAGTTTCAAAATAAAATTATAGTAAGAATTATTTAAGTTTTAGAAAACTTAATTAAAATTATTTTATCCCATCACCTTTAAATTGATGGTCAAATTGATACTGAAAATATATTTATTATAAATTTACTTGAAATGTTTGACCTATTAGAGTAGAAAAGGCAATTCTAGGTGGCTTCCACTAGAAAAATGGTGCTACACTACTATTTATTACAATGTGCCTAAGGTGCCCATGTAGGAGGATATCTATGATTATCTCTCACCCTCTTTGGCTACTTATGTACTCTAGGTTGTTCTAATGTCCAAGAGGTTGATAACTTCCTTTCCTAATGTGGGGAATTCCTTAGGGTTCTTAAGGAACACCTTCTATAGGCACAAAACCACATGAAGTAGAGGGAGGATCAACACATATCCAATCATATAGTTGAAGTGAATAATTTGGTATTCTTATGTCTTTGACGTTACAAGAAATCATCCTTTCTCAATGATGAGGGTCATAAGTTGGATCCAAAATTTTATGGCCCTTATCAAGGGGTGCAATTCATAGGGAATATGGTGTAAAATTTTGCACTTATGTCCTCTTCAAAGATATACCTATTTTTTTTTATCTCTCTTATCTGAAAAGAGGTTATATGGGAAAACTACACGAGTCCCAATAGAAATTAAGAAATTAGATGATGATGGATACATCTTTTTATATAATTAGAGGTGATCTTAGGCAACTAATCCAAGAAAATTATTAATCATATTATTGAGGAGGTTTTGGTGCAATGGATGTGCATGTAGGTTGAAGATACCATGTAAGAGCTGGCCAACATTCTATCCAAGTTTCCTCATGTCAATCTTTGAGGAAAATATTATTTTAAAGGTAGATGACATTATGAATTCCCATTCTTTTTAGGATTAAGGTGCCATCTATTTTGTAAATCCTATTCCATATTTAATGGTTTCAATACCATTGGAAAGTATCCCTAGGTATTTATGGTGTATTGGGAATATAATTTTTAATATTTATTTTCACCATTTTTTGTAATACATTCATAAGGGATGAAGAGATCAACTACTACATTTGGTAAAAGGTGACTTGTGCACATAAATATTTAATTGTTTTTTTCACAAATGTGAATGCATAGAATTTGATGATAAAATATTAGTGAAGAGTACAAAAAAGTGATTATTTGGAATCTCCAAGTAGGAATTTGGAAAGAGGAAAAATATGTCTCTTTATATTCCTTCATTTGTAGCATTTTATGTGATGTTTCATTTTCAAGTTTAGGTGCCTATGTTGGAGGGAACTTTTTTGGACCCAAAACATTTGTACTTACACATTACTAGGAGAAAAATAAAAGGATGAGGCATTTGTAATGAAGATTCATCTTAGGGTGCCAATTGTAGCACATAAGACCTCTTTACAACTCTATAAATTTAGCTCATTGGATGTGGAAAATAAGATGGAATGATTATAGTACAAGCACAAGAACCCAAGTAGGAATATGTTGGAGAACAAAGAGGTTGTTCACAGGTACATACATAGGTGTTTCCATATTGGAGACAAAGAGGAGAAAGGAAGTTTGTGAATTTTTTTAATCTTGTTTTAAAAATAATGCATACTTGGCCTCTCTTCTTGCTCAAGATTTTTCCCACAAGGATTTCTCTATGTAAATCCTATGTCATGTGATGCTTTTATGTTGTTGATTTGTTATTCATTTTTTCTATCTTATGGTGATGCAATCTTTTATTTATTACTAAATTATAAGTTCACATAAGGTGGTGTTGTTAAGCATATAATGTTGGCTAATTTTTAGTATCATAACGAAGATGGATCAAATCATTCTAATTCAACATTAAGGTTACTAAATTTTTTATTTGGATATAAATTTTATATTTTCATATTGTGGTAGTCCAAGCTTGGTATCTCACTAATTGATGTTATGACTTGAGAATAAATGTTTAATGCTAATTCATTGGACAAAGATTGCAAATTTCCCAATAATTCTAATATATCTATTAGGTATTAGATTATATTAGATGGTTGCATATGATTTCTAAGTCACTCATATGATACTTTCAATAAAAATATTTATCCAACATGCATGGGATAGTAGTTTTTGTTAGCAAGACATTTTATATGTAGTTGTACATCATCTTGAATATTACAATTAGATTAAATTAAGTTCCATTGGATGAATTTATCCTTGAAGTGGTACCACAAACATAATATTCAATCATTATATTGCTTTTATTTCCTATGTATCTATGTATTTATTTTATTTTATTTGTACATTCCTTAAAAATTCTGAGAGAAGGAATAATATGAAATTTTTAGTACCTAAAACAAAAGCCACTACAAACTCTTTGTTTTCCACTTTTAAAATAAATTTATATGGTATACATGATAAGAAACTAACCGTCGTATTGAACAAAGACTTGACTATTAGTTTCACACTATATACTTAAGGAGAGAAAGTTTTATTTAAATTAAATATATTTATCAATTACCTAAAGGTTTCAGGAATAGAATGAGGCATTTACTTTTTTCATCTTAACTAATCTACTCTCTAGGTTTTAGGATAAGTACAACACATTGGAAAATATGATCCATATAGCATATTAGTTTCATATTCTAAATATATATATTTGTATATAAGTTAATATAATTCATTATTAACAACACAAAATATTTAAGATTGCTACATATAATTCCAAATATTATATAAATATATCATAGAAATCACCATAGGATGATATGATTTAGGAAAACTACATATAACCCAACATATTATAGAAACATATTGTAGAAATCACCATATGATGATAGCATGGGATCAATAAATCTTAATACTAGAATACAACCATTTTGTATATGCACCACAAATAGAGGCTAGCTATAGGTAGATAATATATGGGTTATAATTATGCATATACATATAATTAGGGATAGTTTTGTATATATTGTATTTAGGGAAACAATATATTTTAGGATACATGTGTCTTATAGTTTACTATGGGCAATTCCATGCAATAATTGGAGTTATAGATGATTTTATTCACATGTCAAGAGATTCTACGTGATACATGCTTATATATACCCCAAATGTAATCACACTAAGATAGTTTATGTTTATTCAAATTGCATATAGATTAATACATAGATATTCATTATTTAGTATTAGTCTATGTGTGGAAACTCTTAGAATCAACATGTAGATTGTGGTGCATAGGTCACAATAGATAGTGAATAACTCAACATTCTTCAAGTGAGATAAAGAGGTATAGTAGTAAGCATACAATCTTAAGTTCTTAGCAATCGATAATCACACTCAAGTATACAATGACTAATATTTCAGTTCATTGTTGGGACCCTCTAAAAATTGTGCACTACTATCTAGGTATGATCTACCAAGTTTTGAGGTTTGTTGCTTACAAAAGGTACTATAAATAGCTATGGGACACCATTTTTAGTTTTGACCTATCACATAGTCAAAAAAATATTGAAAGTATTAAGCACTAATCAAAAGATTTTTTATGTCATAAATATTGATTAAAGATGATGCTAGTAGAAAACATGTTGAATCCGCTACTATGGATTAGTTGTCTCTTACTCAAAAAGATGGATTATGGAGGAGTTTCTAGTTCTTATCCTACAAGTAAGAGAGTGTAAGTACGAATGCCATTAGTTTGACTGTAGATCATTCAAGCATAGATTATCCTAAATTCTTATAAAAGTTTATCCTTAGATTATCCTTAAAAAGGCCAAAAAGATATTCTTATATAAGTTTGAGTATGTCGAACTTAAACATGAAAATATAGATATACTTAAAAGAATTGAATTGCAAAAGGTAGAGTGAATTAGGAAGTATGATTAGCTCTCGGAGGAGTTGGTAGCAAATATCACATGTATAATGTTAGAGCGGTTTGAGTTTAGACTTAATGTGGTTTATATAACGCACACTTACCATTTAGAAGGATGTGCTGGAAGGTTCTTTGTGCTTAGAAGGTAGTGGAAAAGCATAGGGTTTTGGAGCAACATGGTTGGAAGAGGAGATGGGCTACATGAATGCACACATGTAGTACGTGGTCTCCAATTTCAACAAAATTGATCACAAACAACACAACATTAATATCCACCTATACTGTATATTGGCAATGCATTCACAAGAAAATCCAAATACATCCACGATATAATAATATGAACACCATGCCTAGCGTAAGATCATCCAAAGGAAACACATAGTTAAAGTCCAGCAAGGCATTTCAAGGACAGTAGGTAGATGGCCAAGATACCTCGGTGAAGTCAAATTTTGACAAGCCAATTTCCATGTGGTATATTTATTCCACTTCACCTCCTTGTTATAAATCAAGTAAATTTTTGCCTCTTTTTGGAAACTGAGTAATAAATAAAATGGAAGATGCATTAACAGTTTCCTGTCAGGAGGCAGTTGTTCTTGCATTGATACATAATAAAAATAACTGGCTTGACAGTTGATGGGATTTTTCGAATAAAATAGCTTTAAGGGCTCACACCCAAATACATGTATTTATCAACAACCATTGTTGCAAGTTGGAAGGGATAGCAGGGCTTCTCCAAATAATAAAATATGCACGTGAGATCAATCTCACAAGTATAAGGCTAGATTATATAATCCACCGACAAAATCTAGATATAACATAACTGTTACTCTACGTTAAAAGGTAGTATCAGTGCCTTCATTGCAATGTATAACAGTATCTATTAGAATATGAGATTAATTTGCCATTACTAACTTTGGAAATGAATACCCAACTGCCAAAATTTATGGTAATTATCCTCAATCCAAGAGTTTCCCTGTTGAATGGCTGTCTAACTTGCCTGCAAGCGGCAGGCCTGTTATCAATTTCAGATATTATATTTTTGTAGGAAAGGTTGATTGTGAGCAGATGCCTTTTGTCAGTTGTAAATTGATATCGTTATGTCTCTGAATTGCCAGGACCTAGCTAGCTTGGAAATGGTGAAGATTGTTGGTTTCAAGTAATATAATGATCACTATAACCATGAAAAGAATCAAGACCCAGAGCCCATGTCTTATAGCTGTGTGTTCTGACAAACAAATTTTATGAGGATTAAACTTAGAACTTTGCATGTCTTGGAAAGGCAAAAGATCAACAGCATTTTCATTGATTAAGAAAATTGCCTTCACGCTCTAAGTTTATCCTCATTAAAATTTCAGACATCGGCCTTGTTATGTTCTGTAAATCTACCTTCTGACCAACCTTTCATTGAATATTATTCATTTGGATTTGGTAGGGTTTTTGGATTATGTAGAGAAATAACCATTAAATTGTTTAAAAAGAACATAATTAATAAATGTTTGTTTGGCTAATTGTTTAAGGCAGTAGTCATTGAACAGCTGCAACTGTCTACATTGATCTCAGTAGTTTATATTATAACTAGAGGAGAAAGCATGATCCACTAAATCCTAAAACAATATGCAAAGTGTTAGCTGATTGCATTGCAACTAAGTGATTCAGACTTCCAGTTAAGCGTAGACTGCAATTTTGAAATTGAATCGGTGAGTCCCGGCCTCGAATTTGACGGCCACCCTTACTGTCATATAAATTTTTTGACGGTTTGATCATTTAAATGTCTTTTGATGTTTTATGAAAAATATAAATTGTCAAAACAATTAATTTATGATTTTTTATACAAAAATCTTTTATATTAAATTATTTTGTATGATTTTTATTAATCATTGTGAAAAAAAGAGACAATGCAAATAGTTTGCAGTTCAGCTATAACATAAAATAACAACCCTAAAGTAAGAATTTTGGTTCTACAATGTGGAGATTTTGACAAAAGATATGTGACAACAAGTAGCGAATTGGTGTTCTCCAAAGTTTAATCTACAAGTAGAAGAAAGTTACAACTTGTAAAACACACATAAATGTTGTAACTTGTATATTGAAAAATATAAAATTCTTATTATGTTATTAATAAAATAATATAAAATTAGAAACATTAATAACATTAATAAATCTAAAATTTTAAATTTACTTTACAGCTAAAGTGTTTCTAAATTCATATTAAAATAAATCTTCTTTAAAATATTCTAAAAGTTAAAAAGCAATTATATTCTCTATTTTGAAAAGATTTTGAATTAATATGTTAAATGATAACTATCACAAAAATGTCAAAATCTTAAATTTATTGTTAAAAAATATTTTAAAATTAAAAAGAATTATATTCCAACTTTTGAAAAGATTATAAACTAATTTTATATTTTTCTAATAAACATTACAAAATTATATATATATAAGTAATAAGTTTTTCGGTTTAATAATAATTTAAAGTGTCATATATAAAATGGTTATATAAAAATATAGCAAGTCAACTTATATGGTCTAATAAATTTAAAGTTGTAATATACGGTCTAAAATGCAAAAAACGACCAAATAGATCATCAAATTCTAGCTCTGGGTGAGTCTCATGACACAAACAGTGTAAGTTAATGCTTTGATTATCTTATATAGTTTTTTGGTTATTAAAAATGTTAGAAATGAATTATTATGAAAGAGTAGTCTTAGCAAGTTCTACTATTTGAAAGTTAGATATGGGTATAGGGAATTCTAGTTGACCCATTAGGTTAAGTGTTTAATAGTTAGAAGTTGAGGGGTAGACTCTTTCATTGTGAATCATTAAGACTTCTAGGATGTCTTGTAAAAGTGTTGTGAAGTGTTGTAACCCATTTTCACACTTTTCTAAGATCCTTTCATTATAATTCACTTAAATAGCTCATTTTTATCACTTACCAAGTCTTATTTCAAAGTGTTGTAAAGAGTTGTAACAAACTCACATTTTTTTAGACTTGTCATCACTAATTCAACCCTTTCTCATGAACTTAAATGACCCCTTAATGTACTTTTTGACCATACTTAAGTGTATTTTTGAGGTTATTCCCATTAAACAACATTTAATGCACTTTAATCTCTAAAACCCAATGAAATTGCCCTGGTGGGACCAAGTTGCCACCTGGGGTGACTTAGTCCCACTAGGCACAAAAATCAAAATAATTTTAATTTCTTGGCAACATTTTATTCTCTTACCCTTGAGGTTGGCCTATGATGTGTTATTTTTGGGAATTAATGGAAAATAAAGTATAAATAAAGGTTTTTTCTCCTCATTTTACATCCTCCCATCTCTTAATTTCATCAAGCATTCAAGCATTCATTCACTTAATCATTCTCAAGAATTCAAGCACTCTAAGCATAATCAAGTCATCCATTGGAGCACTACATTGCATATCTTTAGATTTACACATCAAGGGTTTGGTAAGTTTATGACATTGCATGTTGTTTATTTATCATTCTCTTCATATTTCATTTCATTATCTAAGGTTTGATTACCAAAGTGGGGTTTGACCAAGGAAAAACCCTATACTCTAACCCTTAACCCTTTTCCCCCTCTTTGTATGTGTGTTTGCAGACTTTGTATGCAGATTTTTCAAAGAGTTTGGTGTCAAAAAGTGGTCAACAATCCATCAAAGTCAACATAACCCTAATTGAAACTTGGAGACCTTTCTCAACCCGTTTTCTATAGAATCAAGCTCAGACACCTGTCAGAAAAGCAAGTGCAGACTGGAAACTACAAAATCTTGTTTCGAAATTCCAAAAATCTCCAGGTGGATTAGGTCACCATCTATGGTGAATCAGTCCCACTGCTAGGCTTGAAAATCGATTTTCACATTTCTGGACACCCATATGG
>VDFB02174746.1:0-81645 GCA_007258455.2 Sequoia sempervirens
TTATTTAGAAGATTTTCTTGATCTCTCCAACATTTTCCTAGCCATGGCAAAAAATTTCTTTGGTCACTTGGGCGAATATTCAAAGGGCCATGCATATTTTAGCTTTCCAAAGGTTTGGACTTAGGCGAATTTTAATTTTTATACTCTCCAACACATGGCGGACTTTGCCATTTTCTTTGCCTTGGCTATGCCTTAGCCATTTTTCTTTCTTTTTCATAGGCAGACTTTGATATTTGTTAAACCATTTCTCCTTTTGGCTAGGCGGACTTAGCACATTTTGTTGCCACTTTGAAATTATCTAAGGCGGACTTTATCTATTTTGTGGCCACTTGACTTTTGGCTGAGGCGGACTTCATTGATTCCTTGGCCATTGTCTAACATTTAAGGCAAACTTCATCTTGTGTTGGGCTATTACAAGGGCGGACTTCAGCTTTGACCTGACCATTCACTCTTTTCCTTAGGCATTTTCCTCTTTTACCTTGGGCGAACTTTAACTTGTCTTTGTCCATGCCTTAGCCAAATTTCTTTCTTTTACCTTGGGCGGACTTTAGCATTTTCTTCGCCACTTCATCCTTCCTTGGCTATGCCTTAGTAAAATTTCTCTTTTGCTCAAGGGGCGGACTTTGATCTTTATTAAGCCACTTTTTTTATGTCTATGGCAGACTTGAGGTCTTCTCTTGCCATTTATCTTTTGAGTAGGGGCGGACTTCACTTGTTTCTTTGCCATTTAGTGCTTTGTCCAAGGGCGGACTTAGGCTGTTGGCTAACCATTGGACACTTAAACATGGCAGACTTCATGCTTTTCCTTGCTATTCACCTCATCTTGCTGGGCGGACTTCAGCTAGTGGTTGACCATTTCATTCTTTGGCTGGGCGGACTTGACTTATTTCCTAGCCACTCCCTTCTTGGCTAAGGCGGACTTCACAGTTTTCTTTGCCAATCACCACATGGACAGGGCGGACTTGCTCATCTTTGATGCCATTGGACAAGGCGGACTTCCTCTATTTTGTGGCCACTTGACTTAGACTAAGGCGGACTTGATGAAATGTTTGGCCATTGGCATAGGGCGGACTTTGGCCTGTCATCAGCCACTTCATACTTTGGAGGGCGGACTTCCTAGCTTTGCTTGCCATTGGACCTCTTTAGCTGGGCGGAGTTTAGCATATCTTTGGCCATACATAGGGCGGACTTTGGCCTCTTGTTGACCATTGCCAACTTTGGATGGCGGACTTTCCTCATTCTGATGCCACTTTGTCTTAGACTAAGGCGGACTTGACTGTTTTCCATGCCACTTACCTTATCTTTGTCCATGCCTTAGCCAAATTTCTTCCTCTTACCTTAGGCGGACTTCACACTTTTCATTGCCATTTACCTTCTTGGCTGGGGCGGACTTTGTCTTGTGGTTGACCACTTGCCTTGGTTGGAGGGCGGACTTCATGCTTTGGTTGGCCAAGACTAGGGCGGACTTCAGCTTGAGCCTGGCCATTGCCAGATTTTCTTAGACATTTTCTCTCCTCTCCCATGGGCGGACTTGCTCCATCTGTTTGCCATTAGACCTTTGTCTCAAAGCGGACTTCATTATTTTCCTTGCCATTGGATGACGGACTTCAGCTAGTGGTTGACCATGACAAGGGCGGACTTGACAGATGTTCTTGCCATTGCATACTTTGACAGAGGTGGACTTGACAGATTTCATTGCCATTGCATACTTTGACAGAGGCGGACTTGACAGATTTCATTGCCATTGCCCAGATTTTCATGCCCTTGATCAATTTTTTTATGCCATTGATTGCTTGGCTGAAGGCGGAATCCATAGTTTGCTTGGCCATTACTCAGATTTGACTAAGGCTGAAGGTGTATATCTCATTTTCTCCATGATTGTGCTCAGATTTTCCATGAACTGTTCAGATTTCTTCACAAATTTCCAGATTTTCTTGATGAACTTCATGAATTTTACCAATTTGTTGACGAATTCATCATCTCATTCACCATTTTCGATGCTCTTTACCAGATTTCTCTGTGATTTTCCAGAATTTCTCACCATTTTTGAACAGATTTTCCAGATTTTTGAACCTTTTTTGTGATTTTCCAGATTTTTGACCAAAATTTCAAAAAACTTTGAATCGATTTTCTGAGAGTTTCGTTGCTCGTTTCGAACTTCTGAGTGCGTTTTCGAAACTCGTGGCCCTTCTAAAATTAGAAACTTTCTAAAAATAGAAATTTTCCAAAAATAGCAACTTTCCAAAAATAGACCCTAAAAATAGGGATCCCAGAATTGCCCAAAAGTGCCAAAAAAGTAGGTCCTAAAAAATAGGGGGCCCGGGGTGAGAAACCCTAAAAACTTGGAAGTGTCAGAATCGACTGAAACGACAGTCGATCTTCGTCTCCCAGGCCTTCTAAGCACAATGGTGACATTTATACAGTGATCTAGGCTCAATTTCTCCAACTGACTCGGGTGACCGTTCAAAACTCAAACTCCTCATTTGCAAAAAGACTGGTGATAAGATTCGGCCTTAAAGGCAAATAAAAACAAAAACCATGAGATTTACATTTGCAATGGGCGTGTGTCAGAAAAAGGTCTATGAGGTCCCAAAACTATTGGTCCACAATCCTAGAACTTCATCTTACCTTCAAGGCTAGGGATATGTTGTCAAGAAGGTAAAATAGGGGTTCATCAACAAAGTGAGAATGGTTTAAGGCCTACAATGAGAGTGGGTGGTCTCTCCTACTCTTTGGGCATAGCTTAAACTTGGGAGGGTGTTCCCAAAGGTCTCCTTAATAGGTTTGTAAATGAAATAACATATGACATGACTGTAATAAACAACAGCTATACCCAAATGTACACTTGACCCTGAAATTCGTCACTAGGTCAAGATCAACTAGCTGCATACGACCTCTATATGGTTGATAACACACCTTGAATCTATATGGTTGATAACACACCTTGAATATGCACCTACAGATATCGGTTCATTTTAATCCCTAAGGGTAATTTTAGTTCTCATTTTACACATTAGCAAGGTGCAAACATGCATGCTTAGATTCTCTAATGATATGGTTGTTAGGTTTTCTTAAACTAGTTCCCTAGTTTATATTGTTGAATCATGAATAACATGCATAGTACCTAATCTACTCCAACAAAATGGAAGTGATTTGAATGATGGATTGATTGATTCCTCATCAATGTGGATCAGTGCCTACTCCATTGGGAAACAGAGTCATAAACAACAACGAGGAAGGAGATAAAACTTTTACAGTATCAACGTACAGTCACATTTTATATTTTAGGCAGCAAACATACTTAATAATCCATGGCCAAAACTACAATACCCACATAGAATAAGGGAATGGTTATTACCATAGTTGCAAAACTCACCAATTGCGAAAATTGCAAGTACTAGTGAGCTAGAAAGCTCAACGAGTTACTTGCCATAAAATTCGCTGGCGAGTTTTTTTAATAACCCAGGGCAATTTATCTGAAAAAATCACATACTTTTGGGAAAAGCTTTGCCAAATCAATATAAATTTGTTTTTTTTGCTTGCTATTAATTTTTTTTATTTTTTTAGGCATTTCAAGTGGGCACATGTGTAATGTCCCCATTCTCGGAGTGATATCATGATGACCTAATTCTAGCCCATCCAACATTCCCTTGGGTTAGATGGCGTGATTAGGGAATGATTTTGGCCAAGAGAATCAAATTTTGGTAAGATGTGTTTAGAGAGCTAAGAGGGAATTATCCTTAACCAAGCAAAGCATAATGTTGATCTTATTTTATCATTATCTCACGGTCCACTTGTAAGTCAAAGCACACAAGGAGGTCAAAGCAAGCAAGGAGGTCTATTTGCAAGATTACGCAAACAAGGAGGACAAAGCAAACAAGGAGGTGAGTCAACCTCATCAAATCATATCTGCTTCTAGAAGAATTCCCCTTCCTATGGCGGTTTAGAAGACTTAAGGGAGAAGCAACCAAAATATAATATTTTAAGATCAAATTTGATCTCTCCCTTGGACGGCTCAAGGAAGCTTCCAAATTGAAATATTTTAATATTCAAAAAGCAATCAGATCCTCTCCTAGGACGGTTTGGGAAACTTAGCCATGAAGTCATGAATATTTTAATAAGGGAAAATCTGATCTTTCCCCAAGGGCGACTTGAATGCCTCAGTGATGAAGGCAACAAATATTTTAATGGAATATAATATGATCTTGGCTTAGGGCGGTTTAAGGTGCCTTAGTCCCGAAGTTAAGTGAATATTTTAATAAAACAAATCTGATTCTCTTCTTGGGGCAGTTTTAGCTTGGAACCTTATTTAAGAAGGCTTGGGAGGTTGAGAGAGGCATGTTTTTGTGTTGCTATTCTGATTGAAGAGAGTTGTCTCTTGACTGAAAGTAATTTTCAGTCCATTCAAGGTGATGCTCCCTTGAATACCGTGGTATGGTGATGTCCCCATTCCACCATGTGAGATGAATTCAAGTAGAGTTCATCATAGAGCTTAAACGAATTGCTTTGGTGAAGTTTTAGTTGCAGTATGTGACTTTGTTTTGTGACACTTTCATCTTTACTTGCTGGGAGGAGGTTTTCAAGAGGTTCGCGTGGAAAAGAAGGATAATTTTGGCGATTACCAGCTTCAGGCATAACCAAATTTTTGTTACAGCAGTCCTCAAGTTGATTTCATTATCATATCTGAGGAGTTTTGGGCATCTACAATCTCCAGTGGGCTGCTACAGTCACTTTACAATCATCTCCAGCTGGGCATATCATCCTACCTCACTTAGCTTCATCTTCCATCCATACAGCTAGGGTTTGGTGTTGTGCTTTAGCACAATTGGATGTAATTGAAGGTCTGAAACTCAAATCAGACCTAACTGACTGTACTTTCCAGCCCTCTCTATTGTAATCAGTTTTCAAATCAAATAAAGAAGACAAGCTATCATTGTTGGGTATGACCATCCTTGTTTATGTTCATCTTTGTTGATTGCCTAAAATTTATGTTCAAGTTTATTTCTTTTTGTTTATGCTTGGGATATTTCAAACTACATGTTATAATAAACCCTTGTTGTAAACAAAGTTAAGAGTTTAAGTGCAGCAAAGAGAAAAAATTCAGTTTGAACCTATAAGGGTTCTTACAACATGACTGGCAATTTAGGGTATACAATTGGTGATTTGGGGTACGTGATTTGAGACATGAATCTACAAATTATTATTATTTTTAGATTATGACATGCATTTGGCAACACCTTTTATTTATTTATTTTGCTTGAAATCAGAAATTTTATAAAAAAAAATGCAAGTTCAAATGACTTGCAGGTTGTGATTTTATTTCTCCACAATTTAATATCCTTTGATTCCTTTCTATGTTGAAGTTTGAAATTGCTGAATTTTCACAGTTATAATTTAAGCCTACAAGTTGTTTAAACTTGCAATATGAACAAAATGTCAATTAAATGACTGGTAAGCTTGAATTTTCACAATTATAACTGTGAAAATTCAAGCCTTCAGATTGTTTAAACTTGCTATATGAAAAAAAATTGATTTAAACAACTTGCATTCTTAAATTTTCACAATCATAACTGTGAAAATTCTAGTTTGTAGGTCATTTAAATTTGCAATATGAATAAAATTTTAAAAATTCATATAATTTCCACAACCAAAATTCTATTGATCTCTGAAATCTTTTATGTAGCATTTTTTTGATAAGTAGGAGGTATTTTCCACAGCATGTCAAATTATGATATTGCTATCAGGATTCAACCATGTAGTTTCAAGTCAAACTCATTGACCCATGTTTCATGAGTAGTGGTTCACAAGAACCCATCTCTCATGATTAAAGTTTAGGCTGCTAACGAGGGTATTAGTGATTTTTTTATGTTGCCTCCCTTTTGTTAGGTTTCATTTTATTTTTTTCTATAAGGAATTTGGCTTCCAAAAATAGAAGAATTGGTGGCAAACCAAAGGGTCCTCACTAGAAACATGGGAAACTAGGTCTAGCATGAGGAGACATTATTCTTATTCATTGCACTAAGAGTATGATTGAAGGCATAAATTGACTCAAATATCACCTTGCATGGATCCCTTGTCTAGATGTTATGCCATGTATAGTAGTTGGTCTGGAGGTTGAGGAGTTCAAAGCATTCTTCAGAACATATGATTAAAGGAAAGTAGAGAAAAAGAGAACAATAGGAACAATGGTAGTTCCAAACCTAGTTTTTAGTACTACAAGGTCACAGGAAGATATGGGAGGCTCTTCTTTCGTTGGGCCACAAATACAAAGATTAGGAAGTTTGGGCATCCATAATTCTAAATTTTTTGTTCCTCGTAATACTCCTAGTGCACAAATTTCATTGGAAGGTATTGCATGGAATAGAGAATTGCAACATGAGGTGAAGTTGGCATGCGCAATATTTTGGTATTACAACAATAATTCATTTAATGTTTTCTTTAGATCCTTATTGGGACATGTTGATGTGTGCTTTATGACACACCAAACATCAGAATAAAATGCCCAAAGACACCCTATCCTCTCTTGAAAAACCACCACGTATGCTAAGATTGCGAGAAGATCATATGGCAATTCCAAGGTTCGTTATGTCGTGTGGGTAAGCTCAATGGTCGTTGTGATATGCTGGTAACACAAAGGGACTTATGCTAGTCTTGTTCAATTCACAATGAAGGTCTAGACAATGAAGCTCTATTGTTTGGGTCCTGGATCAAACAAACTGAAAAAGGAGATAAGGGTTTAGAATTTCTAATCTACTTCCTAAGGATTCAAGAGACAGTATTGACTTGGTGAAACCAATAGCCACGCTTTGCTTCGCCACACTCAACGACAACTACACAAAGTGGGTACAATCTTCAAGGGAGTGTGCTTATGATTTTCACGTCATGAATAACTACCATCAAATCGAACAATATTTATCTAGACAGAAGTTAAGCATCCACAAAGTAAGCTCAGGCTAACTTTACGCATTGAATGAAAATCATCCATTCAAAGAAAGTATGAGCAAAAATTTCACCATAAATCAATACTTATCAGATCTTGCATTCATCTAACATACATGAAATAAAATCTAAACTATGATGAGGGATAAGAACCATGCCAACTCCAAAATAAGAGAAGCAATCACCATCAAAACAATGCATGCATTACTTATTACTTTGGCAGTCATAGGCAACAATTTACTTATCTTAACATGTTTTGCAACATGCTCCCATGCTTTACAAATGAGGGGTGAGCTCAATTTATAGGCTCCCCGATTACAATTCAATGGCCAAGATTGATTTAGAATCAACAGCCGAGATTACCAAATAAAACCCTAATTAGGGCTTGTCATAACTAACTCCTCGACCAATGAGAAAATTACATTCGAGGACACTTGTCCTTTTTGCTAAATATAAACCAACAATAAAATAGAAAGTTGTTGCATGTTGATTTGGAACAATTTGATTGGTTGGAAGATGACGAAGCGCCCCCTCAACGTGTTGGTTGTCTTCCTTGGTCACTTTGTTTTCCTTCCACATGCTTGCCTTAGAATATCTTTCCTTGCCGATGACTTTGTCCTTTGCGCCTGTTCCTTCCTAGCTTTGATCTTGGATTCCAATTTGTATCAAAAAATGGAAATTTGTTTGGAATACTTTTCTTGTCACCATCTGATTCTGATTGGAAGCTTGTCTTTAACTCTTCAGGAGATGAAATCCTTCAAGAAGTTGCCCCGATTGCTTCTTTTAAGTGCCTTGAATTTGGGGAAGAATGCCTTTGTGCTTTCGCCACAATGGAGGAAATTGGAATTTTCTCCGTGAAGTATTTCCCATACTTAGCCAAATTTTGGCTATTCAAATTCATTTTGTAACACCCTCATGTGGATCATTCAACACTTAGCCAAGATTTTGGCCATCTTCATGCTCGAATAAACTTTGCCTGTGTATTTGTCTTCAACTCTGAATTTGGCTTGTGCTAAGTAGGGCAAACTCCATCCTTGGACAAGGATTTTATTCACTTCCTCTTTACCTTTCCTCTTTATTCCTCTTGTTTTCCTTCCAACAACTTAGTCAATTTTCTGATTTTTTTTCTCCTTGGGCGTACTTTACTTTGGTCTCGCCATCCACTCTTTATGCCAAGGTCGGACTTATGAGGCTTTGGACATTCCTTGCTGAGGGAGGTCGGACTTCACTTGTGCCTTTCCAATTTTTTTTTGAATTTTTTACTTAGCCATTTTTTTTCTTTTCCTTGGTTGGGTGGACTTTATCCTTGTCTTGACATCTTCATTTTCTTCCTAAGTCAGACTTTCCATGTGCTTTGCCATTTCCTCGGCGGACTTCATATGACCCAGGTCGAACTTTATTTTGCCTTGGACATGCCTTATAAAGGTTTGGACATGCTATGCTTGGGCAAAGTCAGACTTTCTCATGCTTGTGCCGTCCATCCATTGAGCAAGGTCGGACTTTGTCTTGTCTTTGCCATTTTTTCTAAGTGCCAAGGTAGGACTTTCCTCTTGTCTGGACATTCTCACCATTCCTTATGGCGGACTTTGGAGACTTCTTTCCATGTTGCAAGGGCGGACTTTGGAGTCTTCTTTCCATACTGCAAGGGCAGACTTCAAGAAGTTCTTGCCATTCTCATTTTGGCATGGCGGACTTGGAACTTCTTTTCCACATGTATTTTCCTTTTACACTTAGCCAAAATTCAAATTTCATTTTCTGAGGCATCAAATACTTAGTCAATTTCATGAAATTTTTCTCCCCAAGGTAACATTACATAGGCAAGGAACTTATACTTAGCCAAATTTTTCAAGTTTTCCCCCTCAAAGGCGTCCATACTTAGCCAATTTTTTAATTTTCTACCTTCTTCCAACTACTTGCCATGGTAGGGCGGACTTTCCACTACTTTGTGCCATGTCTTCAGCTCTTGGGCGGACTTGGCTTATGATCAAGCCAACTTTCTTTGAGCGGACTTGGTAAGGTGTTATGCCATCTTTTCTTGAGTGGGCGGACTTGGCTTATGATCAAGCCATCTCACATTCTTCATAGGGCGGACTTGGCAAGGTGTCAAGCCATCATCTCTTGGGCAGACTTTACATATGTCCAAGCCATTGTCTTTTCCATGTGGGGCGGACTTTACCTTATGTTTTTCATGATGGGGCGGACTTTGCTCATGTCCAGGCCACTTTCTTTTCCATATGGCGGACTTTGCTTAAGTTCTTGCCATTACCTTGGGTGGACTTTCCACTGAGCCAAGCCATCTTACCTTCCAGCAAGGGCGGACTTTCTCATTGCGCATGCCATTCCTTTGTTCTCCATGGCGGACTTGTCTTAGTCTCAAGCCATTGCCTTGAACGCCATTTTCCATACTTAGGAAAATTTCGCCATGAATTCCTTGCTGGTTATTTCGCCATGTGCCCTTTTTTTATTCCTTTTTATTGATTTTCGTGATTTTCTATTGGTTTTTTAGGACTTTTGACTGGTTTTTTGAAATCCGAGCACTTTCCAATGATGGAAACCCTACCAAAAATAGAAACTTTTCCAAAAATAGCCCCTAAAAAATAGGAAGTCCAACATAGGCCAAAAATGCCAAAAATAAAGTCCCTAAAAAAATAGGGGGTTCAGAGGGGAAATCCCCAAAAAGTAGGAGATGTCAGAATTGGCTCAAACGACAGTCAATCTTCGTCCCTCAGGCCCACTAAGCACTGTGATGATGTTTGCACATTGATTCGGGCTCAAATTCTCTACTTGGCTCGGGTGACCCCTCAAAAACTCAAACTCCTCATTGTAAAAGAAACATGGTAAATAGCAATTGCACGCCAAGGCAAAAACTCAAAAAGCAAAAACAAAGGGTCCCCATTTGCAATGGGGCGATGTTGTGAAAGGTCACAACAGGACAGTTGGTCAATGCATTGACCATGGTAGGTAACGGGTTCAACACCCCAAGTCGTCATGAGTTGAGTGGGCCATTATTGTAGTATGAGGTCCAAAACACATGCCTACTAGTAGAAGAACAAAATAAAAACTGGGAAAATAAAGGCCACACCATTTTATCTGATAGGTGGATGGATAGTAGGAACAAGGACACTAATCAAAGTTTTAGTGGCTTTAGAGGGGCAGCTAGTCTTTTTAAAATTAGTTGATGTCTCCAATGAAATAACAAATATAGAGACCTTGTGCAACATGTTGAATGAGGTGTGAGTGGAAAAGGTTATTCAAATAATGATCGACAATGCAATTGCATATGTGACAGTCGATAAACTTCTAGAGGCAAGGCACCCAACATTGTGTTGGAGCCCTTGTGTTTCCCACTATATTGACCTACTCCTTGAGGACATAGGGAAACTAAGTTGGGTGAAAAACGTGGTTGAAGATGCATGGAATATCGCAAAGTACATCTACAACCGCACATGGGTCCTAAACTTTATGAGAGGACACATTGATGGAAAGGTTCTTGTGTGATTAGGAGTCATGTTTTTTGCCACTAATTTCCTCACCTTGTAGAGTACATTAGCTACAATGCCCAACCTTAAGTACATGTTTGTGAGTGAAAGGTGGTTATAGAGTCCTTATTGCAGGAAGGCTAAATCAAAGAGGGTCATGAAGACCATTTTTGATGATAGATTTACCAAAGGCATGGAGGAGATTATCAATGTAAATTTCCAAACTCCAATTTCTATATATATTTTAATTTTCTAATGTTACAATTTGTTGATTTTGTAAAATATTGATTAACATGTTGGTTAGGGTTCTACTATCAGTGGATGGGGATCAAAACAATGGGGTATCTATATGAGACCATGGATCAATTAAAGAGGCGATTCAACATTTGTATGGGTCAAACAAGGCAAAATATGAACTCATATGGCACATTAATGATTGGAGGTGGAACCGACAACTCCACCAATATATTCATGCTACTGCCTACTCTTTGAACCCTAAGTTTTTTTCTCCCCCTCTTTCAAAGTAGATGCAAAGGTTATTCTTGGCCTCAACACATGTATTGAAATATTGATTAATGATGGAAACCTTCAAGACCTCATACTCGATTAGATACAGAGTTATAAGAAAGCCAATGGGGCATTATTATTTCTTCAAATTTTCACATTTCTAGGGGAGCCACTCTGAATCTAGGTAAAACATGTGTTTAATTTTAACTAATCAATTTGTTTTAAATGGAAAATATTATCCTTGCAGATTTGTGGTGGGAAGATTGTGCCACAACGCTTAATTTTCAAAATCTTGCCATTTGCATTTTACCTATCTTGTAGTGGTTTTGGTTGTGAGCACAATTGGTGCGTTTTTGAAGCAGTTCACACAAAGAAGTGCAATAGGTTGAATCAAAAGCACTTGAATGACCTTGTCTATGTGTAGTAAACCAAAAACTCGCTTGGACTTTTCCAGACTCAGTGAGTCCCGAGGCAATCTAGGCTCAATGAGTCTGGGAGACTCAGATGCTGAGTACTCGCTAGACTCGCCAATTTTGGGCAAGTCCTAAGCGTGAGACTCGACCGCTACATGGATAAAGGGAAAACAAAAAAAACATAAACAAAGCCTTTCACTTAAACTTTTATGTTTTATGTTTGTCTCCTTCACCGTAAAAGGCACTTCATTTCATTTTCAAGCGAAAGAAGGAAAAAAGAGAGATTTGAGCCAAAATTGATTTTCTTTGAAGGAAAACTAGCAAGGAGATTGAGCAAAAATCAATGGTTGAATCACATTTGTGTAGGTTTGTAGCTACTCTTTGTGCATTTAGAGGAGTCTACAAAGGATTGGGAAGAGCTCGCCATTGATTTCAAGGAAGATTTAAGAGGTAAATTTGAATTTTAAAGGTTTTTTTGTTTTTTTAACCAAATTTTCATTTTTTTCTACATTTATTCTTTCTTTTTTGTAATTTGTTTTAGTGGAACAAATAACAAACCCTAGGTGTGTTTAATTTTTTGTTGAACAAACCCTAGGTGTTTTTGTAAAAACAATAGTTTTATAATTGCAAACCCTAGGTTTTTTTATATTAGTTAAAGTTTAAACATAAATCATGAATGTTAATTTTTTTCTATTTATGTGTTATTGCAGCATTGTTTAGATTTATAAATTGTCTTTATCACAATGTCTCAAACTCCAATTAGAGAGGACCCTTGTTGGAAACATGCCATTATTACCCTTGGGCAAAAGAAAGGAGAGGTAACATGTTTTCATTGCAAAAAAAATATGCATGGGGGAGGCATTAATAGATTGAAATACTATTTTGCACACATATGAGGCTGAGATGCTAATCCATGCCAAAAGTGCCTCCTGAGGTTATGCGTGAAGTGCAAGTTCAATTGGAAACCTTTGAGCAGCAAAAAGAACTAAAAGGAGGCAAAGAGAAGAGATGGCAACCATTGGTGGAGTTGGAGACTCTTCTTCAATTCCTTCATTTCCTCCATCTACAAGTGTTGGTAGTGGTAGTGGCAGTGTTAGCATTGGACTTAGAGTTCATGCATCTAGGTTGGAATCATATATTTTGCCACACACTACTCCAGGTTCCCAACCATCACTTTAGAGCATGGTTTGGAACTAGTGTTACAAGATGAAAGATCCCTAACCCAAATCTGCCCTGATTTTCTGAGTTTTATCTTTTCACAATCTTTGACCAGCGAATAGGAAAGGTTTGTTTTTGTTTTGGTTTTTGCATTTTTCTGATTTTTTTGTGTGTTTTGAGTTTTATGCATATAACATGACATATACAATGCTAAAAATGGAAAATAATTGAAGTATACAACGATTCTATTACTAAAAGATTGAAATTACATAGATGTGGGCTAAATCCAACATACCCATTCATCAATAGACTTGGAAATGAAATATTACATGACTGAAGCAAAACTTTCAGGTCTGATATAATTCTAGGACAGCTAATTTGAACTCGTCCAACTCTAAATATGACTCCACAATTTAGCTCCAAGTACGAGATGATTTCTTTTAACTGTCGTAAGTGAATTTCCAGCTCCAAAACCCTCAAAACTCCACTTGGCACCTAGGGTTTGATGCCCAAATGCCCAAGTGGTGTATGGCTGACTGCAATACTGCTGTAAGATGGTAGAAATGTCCTCAAAAAGGGCTGATCTGCAATCTGATAAGAATTTTTGCCCCTCCAAATGACTGATCTGCAATATCCTTCCCAAATAAATGATGCCAAACTGATAAGGAAACTTCTCGATGATGTTTTTGCCTTCTAGAATGTTGGAGCTACATCCAACACTCCCTTCTCCCAAGAGTTTTCGTTCCTAGAAGGCCAAATCTGCATGTAGAAACCCTTCTTGAGCTCCAAATTGCAAGCTACTCTGAAAATATAAACTCATCATATGTCAAATGGCAGCCTCAAACTCATTTTATAACTTTTTGACTTACTCCAAATGGGTCGACCCCTTTTTAGGGTTTTTAACATGGCAACATGAATACTTTTAAGTATTTTTAATAAAAATTGCTTGGTCTCCTCATGCTAGGCGTGGCTTTTCAATATGCCCCCCTTTTTTTTATCATTTAAGTTGTTTCTAAAGGCACTCAAGTTATGTCTCTAGGCATCATGGCACAAGGGGGGTGAACTTTTCACTATTCATCTTCTAATTCTCTGTTACTATTCACCCCTTTACTATTCCATTAGAGCCAACTTTAATATTTCCAAATTAACCTTAGATTTATCCTTTGAACCCCAAACTGAAGACTTGGAAAGCTCCCGGCAAGGCTCCACAACCCCGATTGCGTCCCCTAACCAAACTGCTGACCTACAGGAACCCTTGTAGTAGGCCAATCTCTGCTAATGTTTGAGTTGCCTAAGGAAGGGACATTACACAAGACTCGACCTCACCTTGGACTCGCCAAGCTAATTTTTGACTCGGACTCAAACTAAGGGCCCAAACTCGACGAAGACTTGACAAATTAAAAAACCCAAGAAATTTTGAGATTTTAAAGGATTTAAAACTTGTTTCATGCACCCTTTAATAAATAAACCTTAAAGATACAATAACCTCATCAAATAGAAACTACTTTGACCACATACACAAACATACATCAATCACATAAGTATAAAAGCAAATTTTAGTTGAAGGAAATAATAGTAGTAACACAATTAGATATATAAATGCTTTCAAATGCATATAATACTCATGGAATATGAAATCCATGGCATCAAAAGTTCCAAACAAATATCAAAACAAAAGCTAGAAGTCTATGGCTCAAAGGAGCCTGCATCACTCAGCCCTCTGACGTAGGCGTCTAAGATAGGTCTTGGATGATGATGTAGCCATGATCTCTGCTTGTGTCTTAGTGACACCCGCACCAACATCCAAGGTGTCTACTTGTGCTCTATCCTCCTCTGCCATGGCTACTGCCTCTACCTCTCTATCCACCTGGTCAACCCAATCAAAGTCCTCATCACTAAAGATAGGATCCTCAGCCTTAGTGATCCAATTTGATTGTGGATCAACCTCCTCTAATGTGATGGGTGATAAGTCAGTGCCCAAAATCTGTCTATGGCGAAGGCGAAGGTTGTAATGAACATAAACTAGATCATTCAACCTCTGCACTGACAATCTATTGTGCTTCTTGGAGTGTATGTGCTCAAACATACTCTAATTGTGCTCACAACCTGAAGCATTGCATGGTTGGATTAATACTCAAACTGCAACCTCTAAAAATTTGGCACCTTAGCACCAAACCTTTTCCACCATGCATTTGAGATGAGAAAAAGAAAAAAATCATTCTGATTATCCAACTTTAAGTTTCAATAGTTCATGATAATAGAAAAAAAAAAAGTTTTAGTTTTAAAACTTATATTATGCCCTTAATAAATTTTTACCTAGTTGCAATGTCAACCGAGTAACCTTGCATATATCTCGTGCAAAGAAACCTCCTTGTGCAAGTCTAAAAATCTCAATCTCAACAACTATGTGTGCTCCAACACCATAATCAAACATCATCCACTCTATGACTATGTAGAGCCCACTCAAAACCTCCTCATCCTCCTTGAAATCAGTGCAAAATTGGAATGTTGGATTGAGGAAATATGCAACTGCATGTAGGGGCTTGTGAAGCTGTGGGTGCCATTGTTTATCAATGATTTCCCAAATGGGGCGATACTTATCAACTCCCCCATAAATGGATCTAATGGCCTATTTGGCCCTATCCATACCCTCATATATGTAGCCCATTGCGGGCTTCTCTCCATCAACAACTCATAGGAGAACCACTAAAGGCTCTATGAACTGCAATTATTGAGAAACATTAACATAAGAGTCAACAAAAATAACCAAATAAAATAAAAATAGGAATGAAAATACAATGTAGAATTAGTAATTACATTTACATTTACGATCTCTATAGTAGGTACCTAGAAGCCTTGCTCATCAAAAATCCAATTTGCCACATCTTCCCTTGCATTGTTCTTAGCATATGATGAAGAAGTCCACTCTACATTAACTAACATGCGCCTCAAAGCTACCTTTGACTGCAACAAGGATTGTAATGTAATGAAATTGCTAGCGAACCGGGTTATTCCAGGATGAGCCAACTTGTAACATGCCAATTGTTCTATGAAAGTAAATTCACTATATTTTAACCTCAAATAAATAAACTATGTTCAAAATTCATAGCGATAAAACTTTTCTTTCTAAAAAGAGAATAAAGAGCATATTTTCCATAACAATGTTCCATGTATTGATTTCATTTCCAATATAAACATTTACATATTTCCAAAACTAGAATACAATGACACATACATAACTAAACTGAGCTTCATAACCAATAGATACGAATGGTCCAAGTAGTCCCCCTCAAATCTCGGCCGCCTACTGATGAGGAGAAGCATCACTCAAGCACTTTTCCACCAACCACGGACTTTAATGCAATCCCCCGCACGTCTACCACATATGGTAAGATGGCCCTTCCCTTCGACGAAGAGATTGATTGGATAACCCCATAACAAAATAGCCTTCCTGAGCTTAGTGTTGTGTCCTACAAACTAGAACTTAATCATATGGTAGCTTCTACCTACGACTATGACAATCTTGGACTAGAATGTCTAACTGGATCATAGTGAATTGACAATGTAAACATGGGCTACTTACACTACTTTGGCCAAAGTTTCATTTATAAAAGTGTCATGCCTTCACCCACTACCCTAGCTCGATTTGATTTCTAACCATTCATATACTATACATAGGCAATTCCCCTCTTAAGGCAATTGTTAACCCCAAGAACAACCTATTTCCTTTATATGACTATAAAAATCCTACTAAGTAACGCTACCCTTAAGCTATTTCCTTCATTGGTTAATCTAATCCCAAAGTAATCTACGAACTCTCCATAGTTCGGATTACACAAATAACTTGAAACATATACTTCACAAGCTACTTTAAGCTTCTTCTTTCCCTAGTATATAATACTAATGAACGAATTCACTCCTTAATATAGAGTATGTACAAACACTCTAATAAGGTTCATAGGAATAAAGCGTAATAAGATTCTTCCAATTTCTATAGAAGTAAACATAACCTTTCCCTATTCTAGAAAATCAATGCATTATACAACATAAGTCAAACATCAACACTCAATCTTTCTGTTGTACCCCAAAATTAAAATTTTTGTTACACTCAGACATTTTGAAGAAATGAGTAAAAGTCTTGTTAAATCAGTCAAAAAGGTCAAAATTTGGGTATGCATGTCTTGCATGAGGGGTTAAAACGCAAAATTTTCAAAATCTAACGATTTGGGTCTATTCAAAGCAGCTTAATCAACAAAACCCAGATCTCAGTTTTTAATCCCTAAATTTTAGGAAAACTGCTATTTTTAGAAATTTTCTAAAATTAGTAACTTTTTTCTGGGTTTTTCTGGGTTTCTTTGGAAATGGATACTGGCAAAACTTTCTAAAAATAGAAAGTTGGTCCGATAGGGTCCGAACTGATTTTGATTGGTTCAAAACACGTCCATATCAAGCTAGTGCAGTCAGAATTTTAAAAAGATCAGTTTTGCCCTACTAGGTCTATTCTGCTTTTCAGAAGTGTATCAGGAGTTCCGAGGTCATCAATGGAGGTCAGTCGGCTGCCAAGCGACAGTTTCAGCATTCAAACTCTCAGCAGAAGGCAAAATGATGAACATGCGCAAAGAACGAGGAAGAAGTTGAAAAGTGATGAAAATTTTCTAACACTGCCAAACATGGGCGCCCCAATGAAGAAAGTGCGCCCGTCTTTTTAGGGCATCAAATGTCAAAATTAGGGTTTTCGCCTCCAGTCAAATTTGTTCAGTTCTCTGCCAGCTTCGTGATGGATTCAATGGTGCGGTTATCAGATCATTCAGTCATCCGGGATTCGACAATGAACAGGAGGGATTCACACGGAAAACAGAGTGAAGGATTTGAAAAAATATCAAAATTTGACTAAGTGTTGACAAAGTGGGCGCCCCCAGTCAAGATGGGCGCCCAAGTTTTCAAGGGCCCTAACAAATGAATTTGCAGACGAGTGACTAACGAAATCTCTTCACGATTGATTCAGCTTTCAAACGAGACATCCAGCACGTCAATCGGAGTCCGCAGTCATCAAATACGAGGAGCTGAACAGGGGGTCCGACGAAGGCTGAGAACGAAGTTTCTGAAGCAAACACAGAAAAATAAAAAATAAACTAAGTCTGGTAAAAGTGGGCGCCCCTAGCCAAGATGGGCGCCCAAACTTTTGGAGGTCTTAAATTCATTTTTTGGCAAAGATCGTCCCAGAAGACCCCTTCTCATTCTTCGTCAGCTTCGTGATGAGTATAACTGTCAGTTGATCCAACGCCCGGAGCTCCAGATTCAATAAGATCGTCTGTAAGAGAGTAGTTTATGAAGAAATTTGAAAGTCGTGAAAATGGCTAACTCTGGACAAAATGGGCGCCCCTAGAAGGAAAAGGCACCTATGTTTTCGGAGGTCAAAATGAAGGATTTTGCCAGAAATGCCTTCAGAACTTCTTCCTCAGAATCAGTCAAGCTCCACCGTGAAGCCTTCAGCTCGCCTGTCGGGTCAATCTGTCAACGGGAAATCAGAGGCAAAGTAGCATGTCGAAATGAAGGAAAGTTGAAAATATCAAAAAATAAACTTACACTGGAAGAAGTGGGTGCCCCTGTTGAAGAAGGGCGCCCAAATGTTCATGCCTTAGAGAAATTTTTGAGATGTTCAAAAAGTTTCAAAATTGCAAAAGGAAGATGGCGTCCAAGTTCAAGGAAGCTGAGTTTTAGGGTTTTGGAAATAAAAACAAAGAAAGCAAAACCTAATTCAAGCCCTAAAGTCTATTTAACATCATTCTTTTATGTTATTTTCATTATTTTTGCAGGTAGCCTTCAAAGGAGAAAGTTGGAGCAGCAAGTTTGAAGAATTTTTTGTGATTCAAGAATCCATCTTTGCTGGTTTTACATCAGATTTTTCAGACCAGCAAGCATAAACCCTTGCTTTTTCAAGCTTTTTGTTCCAGAAGATCAAATTTTTCAAGCAAAAGGCTAAGGCTTTCCTTTCTTCTGTCATCTGGGTCTTTTTGCCTTAATCTTCTGAAGAAATTTTCAAGAACTTCATCAAGTTGCAGCAAGTGCTTTTATTTTGCATGTCAGTGAAAACCTCAGTGCATTCAAATTTCAACCATCTGGGTCCTTTTCAATCAGTCTTCGAGAGAAAACCCATATCGCCAGCTTTTCAAGAAAATTTCAAAACCTAGGGTTGGCTACTTTTGATCAAGCACGATGGAGTTTACCAAAACTAATCCAAACTTAGATTCATTTCTAATCTTGTTACGGAACGAAACCCTAGATTTTGAGTTTTTGGGGAAAAATTGGAAAGAAATTAGGGTTTTGCTGCTTTTGAGGCAAAATCAAAAGGAAAAATTTTCAAAAAGCGGACAATGCAGGTTGTTTTAGCAGTGAAACAAGAGCCCATATCTTAGAAAAAAATTTCAAAGTTGTCCGTTAGACACAAGAAATCAGCATTCTAAAATAGAAATTGCTCAAGACTTGTCTGAACCTAGGCGAGTTTACAGTCATTCTTCCAGTTTTCCGAAATGGAGTACACTCCCAATGTTTTCAAGACTGAATCAGCTCTCTATCACGATTACATCAAAACAGCTGAGACAGACTTGCATCATATCAAGCCGGTGTTCGATTTGCATGCCTTGGAGAGAGCAGGCAACACTTCAATCAAGAACCTAGGACATTCCGGACTCCTCACAGCAGCATCAATCCACTATATGTCGGTTGAGTCTTGAGTTGGTAATTGCCCATTAAGCATTACAACCGGCTACTAGGGAGATCAGTCGGTGAGATGGTAGATTGATTTCTGCGGTATAAAGCGATGTAATTGAGAAGTGTTTTTCCATTCCCTCATGGCGCAGCGTTACTACTCTCAAGGGGTGAGAATCGCGAGAAAGGATATGGAATATGTAAAAGATAAATCTGACAAAAGGTGCACAAGGTGGATGAAGAAAAACATAACACTCTGCCAAAGTCACATTTCATGATGTAAATAAAGTTTGAAGCGGCCAATGAGGTCGAAGAAGATTTCCAGCAAATTCGGTTAGGATGGGTAAAGATAATTTACTAAGCGGTGCTTTCTTTGTTGATGGCATAGATGCACCGAACCGAGGACTGCTTGTTTCCCTGGGCTTCCCCTAAGCGGTTGTGATCGAGGCAAAGCAACTTTCTTCTACGCGAAGCTTTCTTTCACTTTCGCTTTCTATTCTTGGAATGAGTCCTTATCCCATTCTTTGAGGATAGAGAGGATAAGATGTCAATAGTTGGCGTTTCCCGCTTTTTCTGCTTTCTAGGGTTTTATCTTTCTAGATTTAGTAATAAAGCTTGCTTGCTGAGCAAGTCCTAGATTGTGAAAGCAAGGAGATTTTAGGGTTCCCTACTCCTCTACTTCTCTATAAATAAGAGCCTTTGCTCATTAGTTTCTTTAACCGTGCTAGTGAGAACAAAACGCTGACCCTATTGTGCCTTCTATTTGTTACTCAAGTATTGTTCAATTGTGTTGTGATAAACAAATTGTTGAGGAGCCTTGTTGGCGTTTAAATTAGCACCTCTGGAGTGCTGATTGTAAACGTTCAGCTATTTCAAATGTTTTGCAACACTTCTTCGTTATTTAAAGAGGAGAAGTCCCTCTCTGCTGGGAGCAATGCGTAAGGAAGGGAAATGTTAACTAAAGTTCCTATCTTTTTTATGCTTCAGCGGCAGGACACAAGGGTGCATAAACACAATGCACCGTAGCTAAGCTTTTCTCTGGTTTCTGCAGATCTTAACTACGACTAACTAGCTTCTATCTATCCAATACCTTCAAGATGAACAGAGCATGAGGGTAAAGGAGCGGGAATGGGATGGTTGGATCACTTGAATTCACCGTCTCCAGAGGATATGACCGAGGCTCTGAACTCTCGGGTATACACCGGGATAAGGTTGGTACAAGCAAACACTCTACACGGTAAACTAGATTTGAGATCTGCCAAGGAGGAGGGACTCCTATCCGAGGTATGAGCTTAAGAAATAGTTTACTAGAAACAACAAAATCACGATGCCTTGGCCAACGAGCTTGCTAAGGAGGAGGGACTCCTATCCGAAGTATAGCTTGGAAGTCAACACATTAAACAACATCAAACGACAACTGTCAATAACAAATATCCAAGGAGGAGGGACTCCTATCCGAGGAGGGAAATGAGACAACAAGCTATTAAACACAAGACGTAGACATAACTTCAAATAAGATGATCAAAATGCAAGCACCTTCTGATATTCCTCTTCAATGCTTCATCAACGAATTACAAAAGTTGGGAGAGCAAAGGCACGAAATCATGCACAATTACAATCATCCAACGAACTCTCATCCAAGAGTGAACAAATATTCGCTTTCAAAGTGTTGGCAACAATGGCGCAGCAATTTTGCATAGCAAGTAAAGGTTAAACAAATAATGAGCCCAAGGCTCTTATTTATAGAACTCAAAGGAGTGGGCAACCCAAAAATCTCCTTGAGTTAACAATGAGTTCTTGCCAATCAATTAGCAAGATTTATTCCTAAAGGCTCAGCGGTTAGCGGAAAACCGCCAGTTAGCGAAAGTCTTGAAAGAGTCGGCAAACTACTTAGAGTTGGTAACTTAAAGGTAAGCTTTGTAGAAGAGTATCCCTCCCAAAATAGACATCCACATTTGGTGGAGATCTAAGATCCACAAATCACATGGAAATAATTAGACATCCCTTAATTAGTGGGATCCGACAATGCATGATTTAAGGAAAGTGGAGTTAAACTTGGAAAGAGACATCAAGTTAACTCCAACTACATTTAATGTCATCTTGAGTTGACTTGGAAAGAGGCATCAAGTCAAACTCAAGTATCATAAATGCCACTTGGAGGGTAGGACGTCCTTTTTTGGTGCATTTATAGCTTTTCTCATTTCACCATTTCTGGTCAACAGCTCCTTGATCTATGTGTTGACTTCTTCCGTCTCCAGATATTCAATGCTTTGATGACACGACATCTCTTCTTGCGCAAGCTATTGCTCTTGGTAACTTTGGCGGCTCCGTGCTTGGAATGATCTCTTCGCAGCTGGCAAGTCAAGGTGCTTACTACCACGCGGGAGATGGTAATATTGGTCTTTTTGCTGCAAGATCAGTCTTTCTTACTTCTTCGTCCAGAGTAACTGCTGCAGGTCTTCACTGAGTGGGAGATGTATTCTTTTCAAAGATAAAGATCTACAGACTGTTGGTGATGTCCGTTTGCTCTCCAGCAATGTGTGTAAGATCAGGTTGGAGAGTTGCTGGTGCAAGGTCTAGTTGTTCAATTGGAGTCCAAGGACGCCAAATTGTCAATCTATGAAGAAGAACTCGCCTGTTGACCGTAAACACGGATGTGTTCAGACAACTTCCTAAAACCCCTGAAAATAGCGCCCTGCCGAGAAGTATTTTTCCGGGAAAAATCTGGCACATGGGTTTTGCTCGTGCTTCAATGTTGAACAAACCCAGTTCCTCAGAATTTTGATTCTGAAAATTTTTCGGAAAAACCCCCAAAAATAGGGGCAGCAAGTATGTTGATTTTCGGAAATTTGACGAGATAGGTTTCTCTGGAAAATTACGCTGGATCTACCCAGTTGATCTGATCTGATGTAGCCTGCCACCTTTTTGAAATGTGCAAGAAAACCTAAGACAAGAAGAGAGGAAGTAGACAGAAGATGGATTGGAAGTTTTATCTGATTCTCTGAAAAATCTATCTCTGGGTCCAATCCTCAAAATAGTGATCCTTTTCTGCTTCAGATCTGCAAGAAATATCGAAGAACGGATAAAAACCTTGGCCAGATCTGTAAATGGCGTCCTTGAGAGCTCATGGCTGTTCTTGATCATCAACCTGCAATGAAATAATGAAGTAGGATGCCTATACCTTGATTACATAGACCCAAGCCTTAGATCCACAAGTTTGGGGACCTAACTCACGATCAAAAGTGATTTCCACTGATCGTGGAGTGTTTTAGCCAAGTTTTGCTCAAAATATCTTGACTTTAGTCAACAACTTGACTTTTGACTTCTTCAAGGCGTCCCTTTTGATTTTTGCAAGTTTTTTATTATTTTCTCTCCTGAACAGCCTTAGTTTGATCTTGAATCTGGCGTTATCTGTTGATCCTGAGATGTTGTGAACACATTCACTGCGGAGCTGGATCCAAACTGAAGAGAAGTGCCTGGGAGAGATGATGATGAAAAGCTGAGTTTAAGGCTTCAAAAGAATGGGCGCCTTTCCCAAGAAAAGGCGCTTTTGCTTATGCCTTAGTGATTTTTCAATCTTCGTTCTTCAGCTTTTTTGAAATGACCTCTCGTGCCTGATCTGGATTTCTCGTTGATCGGAGAGTCAGATGATTTCGCTTGATGTCTCATCAGGTACCCAACTCTGCTTCGCCAAAAATGACTGTCTTCAGAAAACCTGGATTTCAGTTTAGGGTTCCTTTATCCAAGGGCGCCCCTCCTTGAAAAGGGCGCTTTTGCCTTTTAGCAAGATTATTTCCATCTGAAAAGTTGCCTACTTTGATCTGGATTATCCGTTGAATGCTCTGTCAGATGTTGGTGCTTGCAGTTGCGTTTCCGAGATCTACTTGGGCTGAGAAGGTTATCCTGGGAAGCCTTTTGTCATTTACCAGCATCTGGAGGTCAAGAAAGAAGGGCGCCTTTCTTTTGGAAAGGCTCTTTTTCCTTCGAACTTTGCCGTTAACTGTGGTTTCCTGACAATTCCTCAACTGCCTCTTTTTGCTTCGTCAGCAATTGCTAGTGATCTATTCATCGGATGATCTGGATGTTTGTTTCATTGTCGAGCCAGCACTCAAACGTCAAGAATGACTGCTTTGGATGATCATACTGACTGCATTTGACCCTCAAAGATCATGGGCGCCCCTGCTTGAAAAAGGCTCTTTTCAGCTTTTTGAGTTTTCTCCTTCGTAACGTTTCCAGAGTTAGTCAAATTTTGACCTTTTTCACTTTCAGGAATCTCCTTCATCAAACAGCATCATTTTTGACCTTTTCCGCCATGTTTGTATCGTTGAAGCTTTTGAAGCTTTACACTGATAACGGCCAATCTGCCATTAATGGTTGCGGAGCTCCTAACTTTGTTCCTGAAAAATAGAAATAGACCCACCAGAGTAAAACTTATCTTTTGATGATTCTGACTTGACCAATGTGATCGTGAAGCCTTTTAATCCTATCAAAATCATTTTCAATCGTTTCTGGGAAGGTCCTATTTTCGGGGGTTTCCCTGAAAATAGGGGCGAAAAACCCTAATTTTCAAATTTTCAAAATTTTGCACGTGTGTTCCTTGACAAAAACCCACCAAGATTCTATGATTGGTTTGACCTAAAACAGACTTTACATGGCATTTTAACAAGATTTAGCACAATTTACACAGAATGCCAAAAAATTTATTTGGAATTACAACAAATTGCACCTTTTCATTTTCATTTAATTAACACCTCTTGTCTTGCTGCCCTTTTTAAACTAATATCTACTTTTAACTTCGATTTCTTCCCCATAATATGGGTCACAGCCTTTAAAAATCTTGAGTCGCTTACTTAAAAAATGAATTTCCACCTTTATATATATCGATGCCTTCTCATTGACATTGTTTTCTACCTTTTTAATTATCTTTATTGCTTAAAATAAATCACACTTTTTATTTTATTTTATTTGCTTAAAATAAGTCAGTCGGCCCATAATAGATGTTTATTTTATTTTATTTGTGTTGTCAAGGCAAAGAGGTCGGCCTCCATAACAAGTCTTAGTATTTAATTTTATTTCCTTGCAAAATATAAATGTTCCTTGCTATCAGTTACATGATTCTTTTCATTTTCCAATATAGTCAAAGCTAATATAGATAGTATATCTGCAGGTACTTTATCTTCTATATATATCTGGGTCTAACATGACAACTTCATTTTCTCCATTACATCTCTATCAACTTTCATAACTTAACTGAGAGTCTAGTCTAAATCTGGAAGATTCACCATTATCCCTGAATGCCTTTGACATCATAGACAACATTTCCTATGTTTTCCCTTTGACATCAATGACAACATTTCCAACACTTTCTAGAACTTCTTCACAACAAAAAGTAGCCACAAAAAAAGAAAAAAAAGAGCAAGATAAAGAGAAAGAAAAAGAATAAGAACAAGAGCAAGAAAAAGAACAATAACAAGAGCAAGAGCAAGAGCAAGAGCAAGAGCAAGAGCAGGAACAAGAAGAACAAGAACAGGAAGCAGCAATAGAAGAAGTGGAAGTAAAAAAGGAGATGAAGAAGAAGAAAAAAAAAAGTTAAGATTGAGGACAATGCTTTTGTAAAGTGGAGGGCAATGTTATGCCCCTACCCCTATAGAGTGTATAGTGTTATGAGTAGTCAGCTTGTGGCTACCTTAACTTTTAATTAAGTCATACTATCATTTTTATATTGCTATTTAGTTATTTAGGTCGCCTAAGACTTATGCAGGGTTATCTAGGTCAACTTGGGTCATATCCTAGGCATAAACATAGTGTATATAGGAGGTATAAGTAGGTTATTATCATCATGTTGAGCACTGAGTTCTTATTGAAGAGTGTTGGAGGTATCCCCTTGAAGTGGACTAAGAGGTTGCCCCCTCAAAGTGGCATATTTCACATTATATTCTTCTCTTGTGCAAGTTATTTCATAACATTTGGCACAAAATTATAAGTTTTCCTTGAAAATAAATTTGAAATCAATTAAATTATGAGAAACGAAGAGCACTACCAAGACCCGCAAGAGGCTCGTCTAACAATAAGATATCTGGCATGCGTACCTGTCATTAATTGAACAATATAGTAATCAGCAAACTATTGCTAAATCTATTTGGAAAAGTTTAAACCTATGAATAAGAGAACTCTAAACCTTTCTCAAATATAATAAGCAAGTTGATGGATACTTACAAGCTGAACTGCTAGTGCAAGACGACGCTTATAGCCATCACTTAAAGAACGGGGATCAAGATCCAAGGCAATGCCATTCAGTCCAACCTACAACGTGTCCATGCACATAAACTCCCAGAGCATAAATAGTTATACAAGTGGCAACATAGTTTACTCTTTGATGATAATTGTAAGAGATGACAAAACTTAGTAAAGCCACAATAACAGAAGAATTAAAATTGACTTCATACAGCTAAAATAGCTGACTCAAGTCTCATTCTGAATTGCTGCATCAAGAATTGATCTTCCAATTGCTTTTTGAACCCAAAAGTCAGTTCCCCAGCCACAGTATCAGCCAAAAAGTACCTAAAACAAAAGCACAAATTTACATGTTGAGCATTTGAATTAAGATTATACTACATAGAGCATACATTACAACCACAGAGTCTTTCAAAAGTACTTAAAAAAGCATGTTTCTGGAATCATTTAGCATGTAGCTAACCATTCTGCAAAGTACACATTTATGTTCATTTATTTTCTAATCTGAGAACTGCAGTGGAAGTGATCCCTTATGCAGGCCCCTTAAGTGTGGTGGAGTTATCCCCATCTTTCCAAAAGCTATCTACCAAAAGCAAAAGGAGGAGGACTGACAGAGCTCTCCAGGTCAGAGCAAAGCAGACATTATTTAAACTTTGAACAAGCAGTTCCTCAACCATAGTGACACAAAAAAACTACCTAAAACAAACTCATTCTTAGATTAATTAAGCATTGGCATTAAGAATACACGCTAGGCTGACACTGGATCAGAATTACAGAGTTGTTCAAAAGTAGCTACTAAAATATGACTTTGGAGTCATTTAGCATGCAACTAACCACATTATATATGAAAATTAATATTCACTTTACTTTTCTGATCTGCATGGTATAGTGAAGTCAATTCTTGATGCAGATGTATGACAAGGAACATAGCCCACAAAATAATGAAAAGATATGAACCGAGAAAGGACCTCCAAGCCAACTACCAAATGGATAGACCAAGACTCTTAATAGACCAAACCTTCAAAATCTCTAATGGTTGTATGAGGGAGGCCAACAACAAAAGTGGCAAAGACAAGAAGACTAGGACTGCTTTGCTTATGAAAGTCATGACATGCAATAATACAACTAAAGAAAAACCAACTAAAAGAGTGTTAAGTGTTTGAAAATGTCCCCTCCAATCTAAATTCTTTTATAGGACTCACCTAATGTGCATTCATAATTTATACTAATAGTGAGTGGGACGACAACCAAAAAACATGGGATTTTGTAATGTCCTCGATTTCATGAACATCAGTTTCTGAGGGTTTAGCCTATTCTTGACTCTCGTAGGCTAAGGAGCTCGGTTAGAGGGTCTTCTTCATGGAAGTTACCCAGGTTGTGGTTGGCTCACTTTGTGGATTCAGGAGTTAATTGGATGATTCTTATGGTATCTTGGATGTTGGATAACACACTGTTTGATAACACATTGTGTTAGAAAACATATCGTTGGATAACATATTTGCACTTTATGAGTTATATTTTGTTAATGTTATGGCAGCTTCGGGTTCATCCTTCCAGCCACGAGTGAAGACATAAATTAATATAGCCTATCGGCTATTTATTTATATGTGATATTTAATGTGAAGGGGTGCTTCACTTGGCAACAACGTAATTTCTAAAAGGGCCGACCTTCCTTGTAATTCACATATTTTAATTGTAATTATATTTCTCTATTTTGGCCGACCTTGTACATGAAGAGGTGCGACCTCTCTCTCATTGTGTATTTATACAAGGTCATTTCCATCCTTTCTATCATCAAGCAAGTTCGTTTCTCTCCTTCATTCAAGTGCAAATTTTCTCCAAGAGCAGATTGCGAATTTCTCTAAGTGCAGATTTAGGTTTCAAGGAAGGGCACATTATTATCTGTTTTGCATCTAAAGTTGGTGCTGAATACTGGCCTTGTGATTGGCCTCATTGTAAAGAGAATTGTTGCCACTATTTATATATATAAAAGAGATCCTTTTTTGCTGGGTTTTTCTCCCTCAAGAGGAGGGTTTTCCCAAGGTATCTGTTGTGTTGCTATGTCTGATTTTGAATTAATTTTCTATGCATTAAATATGATCATTAAAATTTACATATTTTATATTATTATAATAAAGTGTAAAAATAATATAATATTATATTATTTCTGGAAGCTTCTAGATTGTGGGCCGACCTTTTGGTGAAAAAGAATAAATAGGTGAGGCCAGCCATTGTCTCATCATCCAGGAATTGTTATTTGATTTGAAGAACTTGTTTGGTGAAGGAGCTAGTTAGGGTTTCAGCCATTTCCAGCCATTGGGAACAAAAACTCTCAATTAGTAATGTGATTTTGAGGTTGTGAAATATCATCTGAATTATCGCTAGTTGTGGGGCTCATCTCAGGAGTTCAACTTGGGCTTCATTGGAAAACTTTGAGGCCTTTAGCCAAGTTTTGATGGTATTCGTTTGGGGTTTGATTGGAGACATTTTGAGGGCATTTAATCTTCATCGATTTGGCATTATAGAGACAGATTTACATCATATATCAGTGTACCAGCATTCTGATTTTAATTATCAGTCATTGATACTAGCTTGTGGAGGCCACATATTTGCTCATAACTCATTCATCTTGGGTTGATTTCACTTGGGAGTGGAGGCGCACAAACCTAGAGGCCATGGCAATTATGTTGGGTGCTTAGCTGGTGGTTCAAAAGCTCTACATTATTTTATATTTAATTTTCTATGAAAAACAGGGGCGGCTGGGCAAGAAGCTCGATTTGAGCTTGGAAGTCATCTTTTGCATCTGATATTGCTTGCTTCTTCATCTTCAGCTAAGGGTGACTCTATCTATCAGGTTCCATTGTGAATTTTGAATAGTTTCATGATAATATTGTTACATTACAGGTGGCTGCTGTAGATGTCTCTGGTGTATCTGACTTGAAAATAATTGTGCATTGGATGTAAAGCCAAGAGTCTTGGCATCTTATGTTAGCTTTGTATTGGGAGATTGCATTTCAATAAGTATACCAACTTGAGGAGTCATACATTGATGTAATGGTTATTTGAATGATATATTAGGATGCTTGCCAATTGTATGACAAAATGTCACTTGGCTGTAAGTGCCTGTTTTCCAATTAGAAATCATATATGAGCCATTGCAAATGATTGAAAGAAGTCATTAATGCTTCTAGATGATAATTTAGACATTATAGTTTTGCATTGCAAGCATTAGAAGTCCTCCTTTATCATTTATCAAGCATTCAATCAGACTGTAACATCAGACCAGCAAGCTTGAAGATTGCATATGAACTGTTTGACAATATTCCTTGAGGCAAATTTACATCAAACAAGCAAGGGATATTACAGATTTCCCTCTGCATTGAAAGGGGAAGCTCCCTTGTGCAAAAAAACTAAATAAATCAATAAAAATTATGTACAACACTTATGATATTCAAACTTTGACCTAGGGATTCAGAACAATACAGGAAAAGCAAACATGTAATGCAATATTTTTGGGATTTTGCACAACATACACTGAAATAGACACTAAACTCTTCATCTAAGTTGTCAAATTGGCATCACATACAAATGGGGACCGAGGGGTGCATCCATGCTATATATATATATATATAGCTAAGTTCAGAATACCACATATTATGCATATGCTAAACAAAACCAGCATAAGTATTACAAATTTTAAATTTTGAAATACATAATACTAATTTGATATCAATCTGTCAAACTTGATTGTCATGATAGATAATCATTGTTCAATATAAAAATAATACAATTAATAGGAAGCATCATATGGGTCATCATTAAGACCAACATCAGCATCGTCATCATTAACATTAGATGTTGCGGACAGATTAGAAGAGCCACATGGAAGCCCACTACCATTTGCACTAAAATTATGTTGGCCACTCAATTCCTCAAAAGAGAAGATTATGCAAAAGAAGAAATATCCAAGTTAGTTTGTTTTGGGTCTACATCCCACAACTTCATTGCTCATTCCTTGTGCAAATTATGTTTGTGAATAAGAAGGCACAAGTAGGAATGTGAGTAAACTAGCTCCTCTACTTTATTAGATGCCAATTGGTTGTGCTTCACTAAGCGGAAGGAGTATGTACTCCAATTCCATTTAGATGAAGAGGAATTGGCAACCTATTGAAGCAAAGTGAGGGAGTTTGTTAAATTTATAAATTGTAAATCAAAATTCAAATTTGAAAATTGTAATTTTTTAAATGAAAAAAGTTAAATTTAGAGAGAGTTGTAAAAATTAATAAACTTACTTGAGATAAAATTTTCATCCCAAGAGTATAGAGGTGTAGCAATTTATGGCCATTGAGGTACCACAAAGAGTGAGCATCCTTCCTATACATGACATGGAGAGCAGAAACACTTTGACCAATGGAGGCTACAAAATCAGCAAACTCACTCATAATTGCATCCTTCATATCAAGATTAGGAAAAAGAGTTAAGTGCTTTCCTATTCCCTTTGTTGATTTTTACATTATGGTATGGTAGCACCCTTGTCAAACTAACAAGGATCTCTTCATTGTAATATTTGGAAGTCAACACAAAGGCAAGAAGATGGAGTGGGGTGGTCATTTTGAGCCACTACTCAACACAAGTTAACTACACCTCTTTGAAGAATGCTCATTCAAAATCTTGTAATTTTTCATTTATGATGGATTTTATCATCAAAATCATTGATTTGATGCCATCATAAACCTCTCCCAAGCATGACTTATCCATGTTAATAAAATGGATCATATTGATAATGGGCTTGATAAAACAAAGAAAATATTTCACACAATCCCACCGTCATCTAGGATCATTTCCTTTACATTTCTGCCTTCTCATTATTAGATTGTCTCTATATGGACAAAGATTGGTCGATGATAATGATAGAAAGTGCATCTTGTAAATTCACAAGTCGTCTCAAGATGATTGTGTTGGATGCAAATCATCTCAACAATCTAATTGAAAATAAAAAATTAAATACAAAAATAATGCATACTTAAATTTATTTTTAAAAATTTACTAAAGTGAAACATTGAATTTAAATATTGCATTGTTTCAATTGCTTTCACTGATTCTAATCACAAGAATGATCTAAAAATGGCTTGCAACATGTAGTGGTTTGTGGTGAACAATTGGATCTCTTCAACCTCCACATAGGCTTGCTTGATCCAATATATTTTTCTATCCAACTTTTGTAACATGAGGTTGTGTAATGTCCCTTTTCAAGCGACATTTTCGGTGACCGTTAGCCTTTCCTTGGGAACCCGGAGGCTAGTTCGGAAGTTAAAATTAGGGTTTCCTAATTTTGAGGAGGTTATTGCTCAAAGAGGATAGTTTTAATGGCGGATTCATTCGGGTTTTCAGAGGGCTTCGCAGTGGTATGATCATCCGGCATTCAGAGCACTTTTTGGAATTTACTATTTTTAGTAAATTCTATTTTTGGCAGCCTTCCAGATGAGCTCAGGTTGGTTGACTCCCGGCTTCAATTTGATCAGTTGACTTCATCAGTATTGGCTTCAGGGCATTTTCAGAGAAATGAGTTAAGTCATTTAAATTAAAAGTCACGTTAAAATGATATATTTTAATGTTGACCCCTTGGCTTAGACTTAATGACTTAATGTTGTTTTAAAAAAGTGGGTCTTGAGGGTGGCGCCCTCATTAAGAGATGATTTTAATTATTTCCTAAGTCCAAAGCAAGATTATGATGGGCGCATATTTCAAAGTTTAATATTTAATTAAAATATCAAATCAAGAGCTTGAAGGCAAAAGTACGCCCATCATTGAGGAGAGGGGATTTTGACCTAAAATCAGATTTTAGGGTTTTGCGAAGTCAACGGAAGAATTATAAAGAGGAGTCGTAGTGCATCATTTCATCATCTTGGAAAATACACCGTTATGCTGCCGGATTGATTCTGGATTGCTTCGAGGGATGAAGACCTCCTAGTTTGGGCATCGCTTCATGTTTGCAAGACAACATCTAGTGGTGATTTATTGTACTGTGAGTTGCATTTGAGTTCGTGCATTATAAGCATCATTGTAATCCTTAGTTTCTGATTTTCTGCATGTTAGAGGTTTTTCTAAGTTGCATTTTAATACAGCAGATTGCATGTTTAATTCATATCTTGAAAAATATAAAAAAAAGAGTTCTGGGTATAACATATATCTCATTGTTTAGGGTAGGCGTCTCAATTCCTAAGTTTTCAGATTTTATTGTTAAGAAATGAATTTTTAAAAGGAGGCCGTACCTTTCAGCTGGGCCGTACCTCTTGTGATGCATTGGGATTCGTAAAAAATAAAATGGAAGCATTTTGAACAGTTATAGAGTCTTAAGCTGGTCGCCTAGGTCATTGAAGTTGATTGCATTTGATCTCAAGTCAATAGAAGGTCATTCTGGGAAGATATGAGCATTTTAGTAAATCTTAGGGTTGCTGATTTATGCACTTAACGAGCAGATTTGTGACAGAAATCAGTATTTCTGGATTGTAATATTTGAAGGCTATTGGTTGGTATTACTATGCACAGTAAAGGTGGTTTCATATGATGTACTGATGAGCTTCTAATTTCATAAGATATTGGCAGGCAAAAGGCTCTGAATTGTAAGACTGACAGTAGTACTGGCAGTTATTCTTGCTTGTTTAAATCTGGTTGTAATTCTCGATCTCAATTAATTATTGTAATAGCTAGAACTCCGCCCTATGGTAGCTACTGCCTACTCTGGGTAGCAAGCACATTCTAGGTGTTGAGTAGTTTCTTTTCTCGGCATTTATTCTTTCAGCAATTACTTGTATTCACTCCGTCATATGGTCGCCCCTCACTCCGCATTGGATTGGGTAGCACATACTTGACGTTGAGTTCTTTCTGCAATTAGAGTAGAAGACCCTCTGACCAATGCTCACCCTCAGCGGTGCCATTCTGGTTAGAGTTACAGCTTAAGCAGTCTCTTTCAGATCCTCTGACCAATGCTCGCCATCATCGGCGCCATTCTGGTTAGAGTTGCTTTCTTGCATGTTTTGGTTTTCTCATCTAACCTTAACGGGTGCACTGCTTTGTAAATTGTTATTGAAAAAAAAAAAAAAAAATTGGCTCGGTATATTTCAGGTTGAGTGAGTGGACAACACAAGGTGTCAAAAATATATTTGAAAGTCGTGTCTCAAACAACATACTAGCCACTTCGCAAATCTTTACATTGTCTATTATGACTTGAACAACATTTTAAGGACCCACTTATTGAATGCACTATATAAATTAGTTAGCAATAAATTATGCATTCTTTACCTACCCCTCACATTTCATGGTTTTCAAGAAAATAACCCTTTTAGGGCACACTACAATCACATTGATTAAAAGCCTATTTCTTGCATCCTCCATCCATCAAAAATGATAGAAAACTTTATTTGTTTCCATTAGGCCCTCATGGGAGACAATAAAGTTTTGATATTTTTGACCTCTTTTGACAATAAGGTATTGCACACCTTCTCATAACCAAGGCCCATGTACCATTTTGGAGCATTATTTACTTTTCCCATTATATCTTGCCAATATGTTGATTGAACAACATTGAAGAAAAAATCATTTGCATAGGGGCATCTTGCAAAGATTTGATCAACAATCTCCAACATCATTTTGAAATGCCCTTTCTAATGGTCCCCTTGTTCTCTTCACATTATCAAAGTCTTCTTCATTCCTATCCAAATGCAAGTTACTTTCCATTACAACATCAAAGACAACACAATGAGATAAAGAAACAGGTGAACTTGTAATGTCCCATTTTTTATGGTATTGAGAGAGAGAGTAATACTATTTAATTCTCAAAAGTTTAAAATATCAAAAAGGAGAATTAAATAATAATTATTTATAATTATTACCTAAAGTTAATTAAAAGGTAATAATTAAATAAATTAAAAAGTGACTCTAGGAAAGAAAGATTAATTAAAGTCACTTAATAAATGTTGTTAACTGCACAAAACCGTCAATTAATATTATAAAAGGAGCTTTGGGTTTTGGGGAAAAACAGGATGATTAACAATTTCTCTTCAGCATCAATTTGAGAGTCTCTCAAATTTGTTTCTTGGGATGGATGCCTGGGAAAGCCATTTTTGGCAGTGAAACCATCTACCCTAGATGGAATTGGAAAAATCAATCAGATTCTTTAGTTGGATTACATTGAAGTTTACATTAGACATGGCAGGAGTTCAATTTATTTAGTTATTGCAAGGATTATTATCTATTGTTGGATGATTGATTCATAACAGATACTTGCACAGAGATATTGGGTATGGCCAATTGATTAACTCATATTGTTGGATTACATTGAAGTTTACATTCGAAATGGCAGGAGTTCAATTTATTTAGTTATTGCAAAGATTATTATCTATTGTTGGACGATTGATTCATAACAGATACTTGCATAGAGATATTGGGTATGGCTGATTGATTAACTCATATTGTCCAGACTAGGACATCATATATATATTAGATGATTTATTGTTGGTTTATGGATATACATGTATATGCTGCCAAACAAAGGAGGTCGTATATGCATCCAATTCAATATTGAATCAACCCTATTTTATTATTGCCGCCACCTGTTGCTAATTCTATGGAGTCTGTTAGCGTTTCAATTAGCACCTCTGGAGTGCTTATTGGAAACGGACAACTATGCACAGAATTAATTGTTCTTCAAATTAGGAGGGGAAGCTCCCTCTTTTGTTGATGGTTGCGAAAAAGTAAAATGGACTAAGTTCCTATCTTTTTTACTCAGCGGTAGAGCAAAAGGGTGCATAAACACAATGCGTTGCAGCTAAGGTTTTCTCACGTTTCTGCAAATCTTAACTACAACTAGGCTAACTTTTAATCTATCCTATTTCCTCCAGAAAAATAGAGCAAGAGGATATAGGAATGAGAATGGGATGGTTCGATCACTTGGATGAACTGTCTCTCAGAATGCATCTGAAGGCTCTGAACTTCCAAATTTACGCCGAAATAGAACTCATGCAAGTAATCATCAAACAGTAGGCTAGGTCTTAGGATTCTGAAGGAGGCGCAGTGCTCTTTCCAAGGTGTAGGTTGAAATGTAGACTACTAGAAACAACATATAACGATAATCCTACTCTCTAAATTCCCAAGGAGACGCAATGCTCTTTCGAAGGTGTAGATCGAAAGAAAGATTATTGGAAACAACATACAATGATAGATCTTCAGACTTTTGGATCAAAGGTAAGGTAGCTCTCTTGATTTATTATCTCAACTTCGATCAAAGATTACACTTTGGGACAGCAACTTGTGCCAAAGAGACAATCACACAAGAAGCACTCAACCAATAAAACATGAACATAGATTGAACACACCTATCTAAATAGAAAGAACGCAAGTTGTGCTAAGCGTTTAGCCATCACAAATATGATTCAAGAACATATACTAAGCAAACAAAGTCGAAGGATTTTTGGCTCAGTGTTTTGCTGCCGTGAAGTAAAGTTAAAATAGAATGAGCACGGATGCTCTTATTTATAGAAGCTCAAAGGAGTAGGCAACCCTAAAATCTCCTTGAGTTAACACTTAGTTCTTTCCAATCTACAAGATTTATACCTATGTCTAAAAGTAGGTAACCTAACAGTTAATTGGAAAGTCTACTTCAGTTAATTGATTCTACACTAAAAGAGAACTCTATTATACAAAAGTGCCTCCAAAATAGACATACACAATTAGTGGTACAACGAGTTAACTTGGAAAGAGGCATCGAGTTAACTCCTATGTCATAAATGCTATTTTGGAGGGGTAGGACGTCTTAACTGAGTGTTTACACCTCATCAACTCGAGTCATCATCTCCTCTAACCAATTGTTGGTTGTCTCTACCTTTGGGCAACTGATGCTTCTCAAGATGATGACGTGTTGTCGCAGCATTTCCTCGCCACTCGCAATCTACTCTTGGTATTCAATATTCTTTGCAGTTGTGTCATCCAGCTTTGCCGACATGGTTGTGATTTGACTTAACCTACAGTTAACAAGGTCACCATAGAAACTATTACGGATGAGGTCCTGAAACTTTGTCCACATGTCATCGAGACTCATGTAGTCACCATCTTTACATTTGATACTGGCAAGGAATTGATTGGTAACTTTGGCGGCTCTGTAACTAGAGTGATGACCTCTGTTTCTCTTGCAACTTTGCGACTCAAACGTTTTTCTTGATTCTTCTCAATGAAAGTGTGTTGCATGATGAAACCACTAAGTTTGACTGTGAACACTCTAGCTGTGAGAAATGCACATGAACTCGTTGTACACACAGAGCTCCAATGGTATTCAACCCTCTAAACTGGCCTTGAGAAGCTATCAACTATACGAGGTGAAACCATATGGAATCTGTGGAGTTGAGTGTCTATGCCTGTCAATCTGTGCAAATCGACCTCTAGGTGTGCCCAATGCAGATCGATGTCAACCATTTTCAGGAAGTCATGGAGTAAGACTATTTTGGTCTTGTATTCGACCTGGGAGAACTGCATTCTGAAAACCTTGAAGATTGACTGGGCACACAATACTGTTTGGACAACTTTTTTGCAACTGCTAAAAATAGTCTTGTCGAGAAGTACCTTTTATGAAAATTTATGAGACATGGGTTTTGTTGAGAATAATTTTTTGAATGAACCCAGAATGTTAGAAATTTCAAAAAGTTACTTTTCCTTGTGCATGCAAGAACCTCTCGAGGCAGAAGCTTTAAAAGCAGTAGAAGCAGCGAAGCACTATTTTTCCAGAAAAATCTAACACATGGGTATTGTAGGCATTTCAAAGCCAAACAAACCTAGTTTATTTGATTTTTGAAATTGTGACATTTTCTAGAAACCCTAAAAAAAGGGGTAGCAGGGCTACATTTCTAGAAGAATCTACAATGTGGGTTTTGTTGAAACTGTTGTGTTGATCATAACCAAAAGATCAGATTTGTGAATATCTGTTGTTTACTTGGACATGCAAGAAGATTTAAGACAGAAATAAAAGAAAACGAGGAGAAGAAGTTTGGAAGTTATAAACTGCCTCTTTGAATCTTCTAGAAAATCACGCCTGGAGATGTAAACCCTAATGAACTATTCTTCTGTGCAACTTATTCTTGAAAACATGAAGAACGCTGAGAATGCCCTCTGTCAGATCTTCAAATGTCTTTGGAGAGAAAAATTCTTATGTTTGAGCTTCAATCTACAAAGAGAAATGATGAATAATGATGCCTATGCTTGATAAATATCATTTGATGTTGGAGCAATCAAGTTTAGGCGCCAACACTTGATTGAGGAGTCAATATGCCTGATCAAGAGTTCACAGAACTGATTTCCACCAATTTGGGGACGTTTTAGACATGAAAAGGCTTTCAAAATAGACAACTTCAGTCAACTGGGCCTATTTTGACTTTAGGCGTCCAAGTTGAGGAGTTGAAAATTTTTTCATTCTTTTTTTGTGACGAAGTGCCTCTGTTCGATCCTTGATTCTGGTTGCTCCTGAAGTGTTGCTAACAGATTCATTGCGGAGTTGAATCAACTCTGAAGAAGTGTGCTCAAGAGTTGCGAAGCTTAAAACCTGAGTCTAATGCCTTTAATTCTTGGGCCCCTTTTCCCAAGAAGGTGCATTTTTCACTACACTTAGTTTCTTGGGCGTTCTTCAATTTCTCCATTTTGACCTTCAGTGCTTTCATCTAAGATCACCAATGACTAATGAGTCTGGTGAACGTGCTAAAACATGGGATGGATAACTAGTCCCGGAAAGGATGCCTAGCTTCGCAAGTTCTGAAAGTTGATTTTGGGATCCCAAAAGTATGGGTGCCCCTGGCCTACAGGGGCACCTTTGACCTTTTGTGTTGTCATTTTCAGTTTGCAACTTTTCACAAACAACGCCAGTTTGATCTCCGCCGTCAGAGATTTGATTTATCTGTTGAACCTACTGACGGTGTCATTGCTAAGATTGATCAAGACGAAGGACTTCCTAGAGGTTACAGAGCTTGAAGATTGTAGTTGATTGCTCAAAAAGTTGGGTGCCTATTTCTAGGAAGGTGCATTTTCCTTAACACTTAACCATTTCTTCACGTCTTTCATTTTTCCTTTGCTTCCAACGTTTTACGCTTGATCTTCATTTGTGAGTGCTTGACAAGTCCTGGGTGCTTGCAACTAGATTGATCGCGAAGCTGAAAGGGTGTTGAACAAATGCCTTGGAGAAAGCAGTTGCTAAAAACCTCAATAGGTGGCTCAAAATAATGGGCGCCCCTGGCCAGTAGGGGCACTTTTGCCTTACTTGATTCTCATCCTCGATGATATTTGCTTTCAGCATCTTCCATTTCCGCCTCCGTTTGCTGGTGATCGATGAATCGGGTGATCTTGCTTGACGATGCACCAAAAAGCCAACAGAATTATGGAGTTGACTGTCTTGGCAAATCTTGATGACTGCCTTTGACCTTTTAGCTTCATGGGCACCCCTGGCCAGCAAGGGCACTTTTGGCTGTAGTTTCATCATTTTCTTTGAAAATCCTCGTCTTTTTGCACTTCACATCCGTTGTGTACTTTGACTGGTTTGAGCATTGTTGTCGACGACGCAAACACGCGCATCTTAGCAATGGCTTTCACCATGCTACGTGTACGAGTGCTTGAAAAATGGCTAAGGCATGGACTGTATAGCCTCTTCCTTGTAGCAAGGCGTGCATCTTCTAGACTTAGTCAATTTTTGGCATTTTTCACTTTTGAAAATCCCCTTCGTTGCAGAGCATCTTTCGCCATGGATTGTTCCTTGAAGCTTTTGAGGCTTAGATTTTGACGCTTGGTACTGGCCATCTGCCATTAATGGCTACGGAGGTTTTAACTTTTCTCCTGAAAAAATGAAGTAGACCCACCAGAGTAAAACAAACTTTTTGGTGATTTTAACTTAACCAGTGTGATCGTGAAGTCAAATTATCCTATCAAAATCATTTTCAACTAATTCTGGAAAGGTCCTATTTTTAGCGGTTTTCCTAAAAACAGGGGTACGAAACCCTAATTTTCAAAATTTCATAATTTTGCAAGTATCTTCCTTGACATAAACCCACAAAAGCCTATGTTTTGTTTGACCTAAAACAGACTTTTGACAACAATTTTACATGATTTAGATGATTTAGACCATTTTAATCAAAATGCCTTATTGAAGCAAAAATTTATTTTGGGTACAAAAGAGCCAACTCATATAATTCCTATCAACAAAGATGATGTGTAAATCAGGTTATTCAAAGAGAATGCCTATTTGTATTTGCAAAGGAGCAGTAATATATCGCATTGTTTGGAGTATTATTGCCTATCAATGATGAATAGAGAAGACATCTAACTATTGAAGCCGCCATCCACTTATTTGTATTGTCTTCATTCATCTGCTCGGAATCTGCATTGCCACACTGGCAAAACCATCAAATAGGCGTTTGTTGTATTTGGAAGGCAGTCAATAACCTTTATCAGGCCCATTATTATTCTATTGCGGCCCTACTAATATCAAGTGGCATCGTGCTACTAAGGAATATTGAAGTTGCCACTATATCTTCCCATCGTGGCCTTGTATTGCAAGCATTTTCTGTGGACCGTCGTGGCTAGTCAAAACCTGACGTGGAGCTCTAGCCCATTTCAACGTCACCGCCAACCTTTTGTCTTGCCAACATATTATCTCCTAAGGTGTTGTAGCACCTGGGCGCTGCAAGAATTGGGGACATGATATGTCATTGCTGCCTCTATATTAATCTTTGAATTTTATATCGCTGCTGGAGCATAAGGTTAGTTCTGAACCAACATTCTAAGATCATGCTTGTTTAGAAAGTGATTATCTGTAAGAAGGGGCTCATTGCAATGTTATAGTCTAAATCTGAATGACAATTCTATGTAATTTATTGTCTCATTGCATCAAGACGAATTCTGAATGTTCAGAAATAATTGTTGTATGATGAACATTACTGAATATGGCAATCTGAAATTTGGTTTTTAAGGGCTTTACTATTTGTTATTTCCATCTTCTCTTGTGAAGCAGTGTTTATGGTAGAATAGTGAGGAGTAGAAGCTCAGCATATGATCAATGTAGTACATGCAATATACACTTAAACCCATTGAAACAACTCAGACCTGCACAGAAGTAAACTGTTTGACAAAATGCTTGCAACTGTCAAACAGTGAAAATCGTGAAAATCTAATCAATTTTGGCAAGGGTCATTACAGAACTCCATGACCCTCTTCCTCTCCTCAAAGGATGCCTTGTTCTAAGAACAACTCTTACATCTACTTCCTCCTGCTCTTTGATATATTCTACTATTTTATGAGTTGGCATGGTACACCATTCTTTCCTAGACAAGATTTAATTCCCATTCCAAAATAGTACACAAATTTCACCCAGCTGTCTAAATTTGCATACACCTAACCACACCCAATGTATATCCAAACATATGTCTTACCACATGGAATCTACTATATCATTTCTACATACCTCCACAAAGGTGAACTTGGGTCAATTTTGAAAGAGAATTGGTCGACAAAGCTACAACCGGTTGCCACTATAACAATATATCTCTATGAGCCTATAACAAAAAAGTTTGAAAAACAAACATTGAACAATATGTTCTGGATAAAAAATCCAAACAAATGAAATTGAGTTTATAAATCAAACGCTCTAACTGAAATAGTTTATAAATCAGAAACTCTAATAGTTGTTAGATTGTTAATTGAACTCAATAGTTTGTGTAAATTTGTAACAAATTAGACTATTCCATATTTGTTTATATTAAAAATAAATTTTAATATAGAAAAGAAATAGTTTAATATTTTTAAATTTTTTTAGTGAAATACAATAATAGTTCAGTGTAATGTCATTTCGAAGTTTCATTTGAGCTTTTAGTGTAATTGCAATATGGAGTTTATAGCTTTCCTTCAAAAAAGAACATAAAATATTAAATAATTAGAATGAGAAAAAAGAAAACATTAGTTGCTGGTTTGAGCTTGAAATTTTGGCCAAACACATCATATGCTATGTAGCTAGTCTTCAAAAAGCAATGAAATAAATGTCAAATAGCAGCCAGCAAGTCTGAGGTGAATAAAACTCATGGAATAGTAATGTTCAAGCAACAACTACCCGGACTGAGGTGAATAAAACTCATGAAATAAACTCAAGAAATTGTGTTCATCATTTGCAATCTTTCTTCCCTCTTACAATGGGACAAAACTCACAAAATAACCAAAAGGCTACACATTTAGGGTTATTCGATCAAAAAGTCAAAAAAGGTCAAAATCGTATCTATGCTTGGAATCGCTCATGAATTGCCACGTCACTACTAGAGTCAGTCAAGTTCAACTGCTGAAGACTAGAAGCATTTTAGGCACCAAAAATTGGAATTCATAAGCAATTTGAACCAATATCAAATTTTGAAAATTTTTATACTAAAATCAACCTATAATCATACCAATTCTGCAACTTAGCTCTTCGTGCAAAGATTTTATGGATTTTCTAGAAACACACACATGCACAGATTGCTAAGTAGATTGCAGAGAAGAGGAATTTGTGCGCACAAGAAAAAAAAGGATTGCTGAAATAAGCACAGATGCACAAGATTTTATGAATTAATTATTAAATCTAGGTTTATGTCATTAGAGCACATAGGTTTCTTCATCAAAAAGGAACTTTGAGTCTATCTGGTGATCTACTAAGCTCGTTCCATGAATCACTTGTTAATGTTCAAAACAGCGTCAGGCTGTATCTTCAGATCAGCATATGATAATAATTCAAATGGAGCCTTATGGCTATTTGAATTATATACAGTCTCCTTCACTTGAGCCGACATGAAGAAATAAAGAATCACGTCTTTTGAGATGAGGCCGACTTCATACCTCTTGGCGCAATTTTCCTTGAGGATGACTTTCCTCTTATTGGTTGCGTCTCTTTGTATAATTTTTTGTCTTATTTCTAGCCGACTTATATTTAATAGGTGGCGTCCCCTCATATTGTATATATATGAGATTGCTCTCTCATTATGTTGATAAAGCAAAGTTCGATATTCTTCCTCCTATTAAGAGTGCGAATTCCTTAAAGAACAGTTAGCGAATTCTTTCAAGGGCAGATTGTAATCTGTGTGATTGCATCTAGAGTTGATGCTATTCTTGGTCATTGTATTTGACCTCATTGTACAAGAGAGTGTTGTTCTTCAATAATATATATAAGAGACTTTTGTTGCTGGGTTTTTCTCCCTCAAGAGGAGGGTTTTCCCAGGGTATCTGCTGTGTTATTGTGTCTGATTTGAATTAATTTTCTGTGCATACAATCAGATCATTAAAATTTACATCACTAACTAGCTATTCATATAATCATGCCCAAATGGACTAGGGCTCCACTTAACTACTTCGAGAGATCAACCAATGTCCACCCATTATAAATGCATTGACCTATGATGCTATAGAAAATGGTCTCGTATTAGCTCTCCATGATCAAAGGGTTCCTAAGATATATCCACTTTGATGTGAGATAAATAAGGGGGTGTGTGGTAGTATAGAGGAGGAAGGTTTGGCTTTGGGTTATGGACATATATCAAGGGGAACTATTGTGCAACAAGAAAACGCATGAAAAATAGTTGAACGAGTTCATTTCCCCCCACCTAGGGTGGGCCATAAAGAAAATGCAATGATTGTCCGCTGTAATATGTTGTCATGGATGTAGCTAGGCCATAATATAATGGGTCAATATGTAAATGCCATTGGATGCTTGCATCCTTGCTAGCATGGGTCCATCCTTGCTTCCATTGATCCATCATTGCATCCTTCAATAGAACTTACCTTCTTCCGCCCACCCCAAATTTTATTTTCAATCAAACTGAAAAAATGAAAGGTCTCATAATCTAGTCGATCCCAACTAGAGTTTTGAAAGTTCAATACTAGGGTTTCTTCACCCCACCCGGCTAAAAAGGAAGAATGGTCGCCCAATTATATATAACTTTAGGCAAAATGGTTTGTTCAAAAAGATAGGAGGTTCAAAATGCTACTATAGTTGCATTGATTCATTTTCTGCCTGTTGATCTCTGTATACGGCATCATGGCCCCCATTATTGGATTATGTATTATGGTGAGATGGCCAATCATGCACCTGCTCCACTTGATTCTCTACTACCATTGTGGTGAGATTGTTAACTAGCCATTTCTCCCTACCTACTACCAACTAACATCATGGCCAATTAATCTTCTTTGTTCACAACATCATGGCCAATTCTGAAGATCAGTATTTCAAAACATTAAAACTCAAAAGCATATAAATCATAAATCACAACATTAAGAGCAACATAAAACACTATGAACACTGAGATTACGTGGAAAACCCTTTCGGGTAAAAAACCACGGAAAAATATTGCTTTTATTATCCAACAATGGGCACCAACCCAGAATACAAAGTGAGCACCAACTCTCCCTCGAAGCACCAACTCCAAAATGACTAAAGCACCAACTCCAACATTGCTAAAGCACCAACTTCAGACTTCTAAAACACAAACTTCAATAACAAAGAATTCTTGATCCAAAATAGAAGACAACTATTCAAGCTCTGAACACCTTTTGCTCAACATACTCAACTTGATATACCAGAGTCATTGAATAGATCAAAACAAAATTAGAAAATCAATAGGATAGTAGGCAGCTATGCTTAGTAAAATAATCAAAACTGGCAATCTCCTCAGACCTCAGGAAGAATATAAACCACCCACAAACTGTTGAATTCCTACTTAAAATCATAATGAAAAACTGCACTCCCGACTTTCCATTATGCAGATTATATTCTAAACAGAAGCAATGACATTAAGGTTCAATGCTGAAGCAATAAGCTCACACACCCTACCTCCAAGATATCGACTATAATCATACCATCACACCCAGACAACCCGAACCACACAAAAAATGATTGAAAGCAAAGACTACATTCATCGAAGTATAAGCTAGTTCATCGAATGCAAAGATATGAAGATAAGCACATTTAGAACAAAGTAATTGTAGCAAGCAAAGGCACACGCATGCTCATACAGGTAACACCTTCTACAGTATAGAATATTCAATAGCACATCACAAAGACACATACAGGGTTAACTCGACCGAGCTACACAGCTCCCATAACATCTGTAGCTATGAATGAAACTCAGACCACACAAAATGACTTCAGAAAGCTCAATACTCATGATTCGAACTATGAACAATGCGTCTCCATCAATTTTTCAAAACTCTATACATCTCCATACCAAAAGCAAGAGAAACCGCTAAAACAAGGTCATCATGAATTTATGTTCTCAAAACAATATCACACCACCCTGTAACCATTACTCGCCATAATGAAGAAATGTTAGTCGCACCATACTTTGAAAAACGGCAGTCATAAAGAAAACACGTCTTCAACAAAAAAAACTTGCTATTTGTGCACTACAAGAACAATAATACGGGCCACACATGAAACGTCTTTTTCAAAACAACCACTAAAGTCGGAGATTATAAAATCCAACACAACAAAGGAATACTCCATGTCTCATTCACCATTAGCACAATACACTCTACACGCCTCAAAAAAACATCCCAACGGCACTTATGAAAGATAGCAATATGGTATTTTTAATCCTCATAACTTCCACACAAATAAATCTGGCATTTTTTTTTCAAAAAGAATAAAAATGGCAAAGGCAAGATGTATAGGTAATCGCATACACAACCTATCAGGCAAATACACCATAAAAATTCATGCAAAGAAATATCAATGAAGCCATCGCTCAAAATAGATGAGCCGCCCCATTTAAAAGTTGTCGCCTATAATAAGAGAGGCGTTACAAGGAATCTGCATATAATATCAAACTACCACCATAACTAAGCTGCCCAAAATCACTGAGTCAAGCCATCGAAATAGACAAGGAATAGTTTAAAACATTTAAAGAAGTGTTACACATTTAGAATCGAACTTTTGAGAGGTCCACTGCTAACGTGGCACTAAGAGCTGACAAACAAATTTGATGCGGCACATATGCTGACAAGTAGAAAACCAAGTAGCTGATGTAGACAAGCAACCAGCTCAAGCAAACAACCAACCAACTCAAGTAGACAACCAAGTAGCTCAACCACACAAGCAAGTAGCTCAACCACACAGGCAAGTAGCTCAAGCACGCAAGAAACCAACTCAAGCAACTAGGCAACCAACTCAAGCACCTTGGCATCAATGACAAAATACTCAACAAATTCTTAATATGGTGTGGTGAAATGGTTGTCCTACCCACTATTGTTACTTGATTCTCTACCTACTACTACATCTCTATCTACAACATCATGATCTACTCCCCTGCACCCCCCCCTCACCCTAGCACTAGTAGTTGTAGTAGGGTGAATCACAACCCTTACTAATGAAATCACTTACTATAACCCCTTCTCCCTACAATCAAAACCTAAAATTCCTCCATCTCCCCTACTATAGATTAGGTTGATACCTATTACCAAATCAAGTGTGTTGATTGCCCTCAATTTCCACAATCTATCAAGTGCACTTGTGGGGGCCCAATGGATCATATAATGTATGGAATATGGAGTGCAGCAACAAAATCCCAACGGCCTTCCATAGTGTCCCCATCTCTGAACAGCCCATCTCATCACCAATATGAAAATGCCCAATGTGTTATTGGAAATTGTGGTCATCGATGTCAAAGGCGTTTGAAGACCAAGATTGGAGGTGCAAGAAAATAAAATAAAATATATTGTTGCTAAGGGCCAACCCTTAGACTCTAGGCACCCTCATTAAATAAATAAAAAATTGCAAATTATTTTTTTATATAGAGGGCCAACCCTCCTAAGTGGTGTGCCCCATTTTTGCGGATTTATTTTTAAAATAAAAAAATATTAAATAAAATATAGGGGCTGACCCCTATTGGAGCACCCAAAGGAGGAGTGAAAAGGTGCATATTAAAGAGAAGGTTGCATCCATTTTGAATAGACATGTTGCCTGATCAATCGCCTCCTTCGTTGAAAATATTTAAGGAGATTGTGGAGTCCATTTGAAAGCAAGCAATTCATTAAATATCATTCGTATAAAGAGCAGATCTAAAAGGCATATAAGTGCAGAGTTTTGAAGACATATGAGCAGAATTATGAGAGATATATGAGCAGATTTATCAGAGGTTTATAGCAGAATATATGAAGAAGTTTTTGGAGATTCTAAAGGCAGATTTAGATGTAGTGAGCAGATTTACGAAGGTGATTTAGAGCAGGTCTAAGAAGTTTCAAAAAATTATTATATTTTTCATTAGGAGGTTGGTGCCTTCTAACTAAAGAGATTGGAAGGTTGGTGCCTCTCATTAGAAGAGATCGGTGTCTCTTGCTGAGTTGGTGCTCAGTTGTGGGGACTAGTGTCCCCTGTGGGTTGGTGCCTACAAAAGAAGCTTCGTAAATGAAGTAGGTTGATGCCTACAAGAAGATATAAGCAATATTTGTCGTGGTTTTCTCCCACAAGGGTTTCCACATAAATCGTGTGTTCAACTTGTGTTCCTAATTGCTAAATCTTGCATGTGTGTTATTGTTGTGGATGATTAAATTGTGAAGTATTACTATTGTGGTTGCTTAAGATTTGAAAAGTAAAAGATTATTGTTATATTGATTCACAAACCCCCCCCTCTCAATATAATTGAGTGCTCTTCATGTGTGCATCTTGCTGCCACAATCCATGCCACCAACTGTTGGGATTTAGTGTTCACATAGGTGTTAGGAATATTAGGATGTGTAAAATAATAATTTGATAGGTTTGTTATGGGTGTTGGGAATATCATACCATTCCCGTAGGTTATTTGTTATTTGGTTGTGATTTATTTGTTTATGTGTATTACGAGTTATTAAAACAACTCATATCTTTAGCTAGTAGTTATAGGGAGTTTCCTAAAATGTAGGAAATATAAATCCTATATGTGTGTGTGTGTGTGTGTGTGTGTGTGTGTGTGTGTAAATGTATTGAATGAAAATGAAAAAAGGGAAGCAATATATTATTATTATTTTGTACAAAAATTTCTGCCACATTTTCTGACATGGTATCAGAGCGAGTCTATTGAACTAGGTTGGTGAGATCATTTTCCTACCCAATTATGTGGAAATCCCTATGATTTGGGAGAGTGGAATCATATTATATTTGATGTTTTCCAGCAATTTCTTAGTCTTTTTGGTAGTATTGGCAGACACTATTTGTTACACCCCAAATTATGACGTTACTATTTACCATTACTAGATACAGTAAATGTGAATCTTGGAGGTGAATTAATGATGCTTGTACCTTGGTTTCAATATGAATGTTGTTTCATTTGATGTTATTCTTGGTGAAATACTGCATTTGAAATGTTTCATGTATACTGCTTGTTTTGAGCATATGACTCCCGTTGTTGTGTCATGGTGTGCAAGTAAGACGACCAGTCCTCCAAGCGGAGGAGAAATATCACTCGGGGAGGAGCTTGGTCAGGTAAACAGTAACGAGTACCAATTGAGCATACACACACATCCTTTAGACTGAGTAAGCTAAGTCAGTTTAAGTTATGGCTAAGTCATCCGTAGGCTTGTTTGTTGACATTAGGAGTCTTATCTACTTCTTAATGCATGAATAAGTGATGCTTGCCTGTGTAACTGAATATGGAATTATGTTACTGGTTAGGAGGTGGGCATGGAAACATGTATATAGTATATACACGTATCCATAAGTATATTCATGTCGATGCAAACATATGAGAGCAAATGGATATGCCGTACAAGTGCATCGATATAAATACATTTATGAATACGTATACATATAGGAAAATATAAAAGCAAATATACATGTATACATACCCACAACCAACCTGTAGTATATACGTGAATATTAATAATATCATGTTGATATTGCCTCGGAATTTACATATACACATATACATAGGTATGTATAATGAAAGTATGCTGACTGGCTCGCAATATACTTTGCAATTAAATATGTATGTGTGTGTATATATATATATGTAAAGGTTTATATATATATATTTAATATTATATATAGTATAATTTTTACAATATATATATATATGTATATAAGTTTATTTAAATTATTAAATTTAAATATACATACATAGATATATAATAATGTAAAATAAAACTATACTATATATATATTAAATATAATAAAATAAATATATAAATATATAGTGCTTTTTGAAATAAAGGAATGGAAATCGATAAAGTTTTAAAAGGCACTTTATTTAAATATCATAAAGTGTAGAATGGAAATTGAAACTTGAAAATGAGAGACTTTATTAGAAGTCAAAGTTAAATATTTCTTTGAAACTTTAGAAATCGATTAAGTCTTTGAAAGGAAATTATAAGACTAATATTTGAATTAATCATCTTTGGCAAATCACGCCAAAAGAGAAATACTTCATTTTAAACTATGTGAAACTTTAGGAAAGGAAATTAAATGAAATGAAGGAAAAACTACCATGTGAAAAATCGCGCGACTAGATTTCTCACGACATGACCAGGTCAAGCGAACTTGGTTGAAGCTGGATATTTGGCACTCAAAGCCCATTTAATGGAAAAATGTAATGCAAGCGTACTTGACCTTTTCTCCTTTGAAGACTCATCAAAACACATTGCTGAGTTTTTGCACCAAAAACTGAAAACGCCTGTAGGTGTCAAGTGTTTGAGTTTTATCTATGCAAAGGTTGAAATTTTCTTCATTTGCTGTCACCAAAGGAGGTCGAATCACCTCTTTGAGCCGCCACATTGCAAGTTTAAAACATTCTGAGACTGTCTGGCAGTTTACATGCCTAAAGAAGTGGGTTTTGTTGAACAAGGAACTCTATAAAAGGGCGCCCAGGGCATACTTCTACATTGCTCTTTGGGATTTCAAAATTATTCCTTTTGCTGAGTTTTCATTTATAAAATCTGAGTGAATCATATTGCTGAGAGTTTATCATATATCTGAGATTCATCAATTTGAAAATTCCTTCATTGCTATGAGCAGCTATTGTCTTGTATTCGTGAGAGCTTTTCTTTATCCATTTTCATTTCTAAGCATACAATTTTACCAGCTGAAATTAATAATCAGCTTATCTTCAAATCTGAATTTAGTAATTGAGAGGGTTATTTATACCAAATTACAACCCTGCTGATTGGTTATCTTTGTTTCCTGTCAATTCTGATTTTGCTACCCCTGTGTGAGGAAGAGAGCAAACTGAGAGAAGTTGTTAGTGTTTGAGAGAAGCTGTGAGTGATTGAGAAGCTGGAAGTTGGGAAATAGTCATACAGGAGGCTGTGACATCAACAATCAATGGAAAAGCATAAACCAGGCATGCTATACTTCTTTCATACTTTAGAACGAATTCCTAAATATAAATTCTGAAAGAATAACTACTGATTATGCAAACAATAGGAATTTCTTTTAGTTCTAAAAACAAGGAGTAGTTTATGATTAAAGAATGGTATTGCATGTTTACTACTGTGTGCACCTGCTTGTATTAGTGTATGAATTACACTAGGATCATAGATGCATTAAGAAGTGAATTGTTTTATATGTATGAACTCCATATAAGGAGCATATGTTTTCAAGTAGCTATTAAATACTAGGGAAAAAATGAGGGTGTTTAACAAGGTACCGATCACAACAAGTTAGTAGATTAACTTAGTCAAGTTTGTTGTACCCAAAATAAATTTTTGGCATTCTGCTTAAATTGAGCTAAATCTTGTTAAAATGCCATCAAAAGCCTATTTTAGGTCAAACCAAACATAGGGTCTTTGTGGGTTTCTGTCAAAGAACATATGTGCAAAATTCTGAAAATTTGAAAATTAGAGACTTTTCCCCCTATTTTCAGGGTAACCCCGAAAATAGGACCATCCCAGAAATGATTGTGTTGTACCCCAAAATTAAAATTTTTGTTACACTTAGACATTTTGAAGAAATGAGTAAAAGTCTTGTTAAAACAGTCAAAAAGGTCAAAATTTGGGTGTGCATGTCTTGCATGGAGGGTTAAAACACAAAATTTTCAATTTCTGACGATCTGGGTCTGCTAAGAGTAGCTTAATCTACAAAACCCAGATCTCAGTTTTTCATCCTAAATTTTAGGAAAACTGCTATTTTAGAAATTTTCGAAATAGTAAGGTTTTACGGTTTTTCCCAGGTTTCTTTGGGGAAATGGATATTGGCAAAACTTTCTAAAAATAGAAAGTTGGTGAGAGTCGAACTTATTTGATTTTGATTGGCTCAAAATAATGTGTAAAATTATCGGTGAATGCAGTCAGAATCTTAAAATAATCAGTTTTGCCCTACTGGGTCTATTCAGCTTTTTCAGAAGCATATCTGGAGTTCCGAGGTCATCAATGGAGGTCATCTGACTGCCAGGCGTCAATGTTAGCATTCAAACTTCCGGCAGAAGGTAAAATGATGAACATGCACGAGGATTGAGGAAGGAAAGTTGAAAAGTCATTAATTTTTCTAACACTGCTAAGTTTGGGCGCCCCTGTTGAAGAAAGGCGCCCACCTTTTTAGGTCACCAGATGAGTGAATTAGGGTTTGGATCTCAAATGGAAGTTGCTCAGTTTTCAGTCTGCTTCGCAATGGATATCCCCGTCAGAGCATCCGACGATCCAGTCTCCAGCAAATTCAAGTCAAAGTAGAAGGTATAAAATGAAGATCTGAAACTTGAAGAAGATTGAATTGAGAATTTTTCTAAGTCTGGAGAAACTGGGCGCCCTAAGAAGAGAAAGGCGCCCAACTTTTCAAGGGTGCAAACAGAGGAATTTGCAGTCGAAGTTACAACGGGATGCCTTCAGAATTCAACTGGCTTTGCAGTGAGCTATTCAGCACGACAAACGGAGCTCGCAATCATCAGATTCAAAAGGCTGAACAGAGGGTCCGATGAGAGTTGAAAAGAGAAATCCAAAAGCAAAAGTGAAAAAAGTCAAAAAATAAACTAAGTGTTGGTAAACTGGGCGCCCCCAGTCAAGATAGGCGCCCAACCTTTTGAAGGGTAAAAATTCACTTTTTGACCAACGTGTCTCCAGAGGACTCCTCTTCATTCTCCGTCAGCTTCGCGATGAGCACAAACATTCAGCAATCCGACGCCCGGAGCTCAAGATTTAACAAGATCATCTGTGGAAGAGAGGTTAATGAAGAACTTGGAAATTAGAAAAATGGCTAACACTGAAGAAACTGGGCGCCCCTAGAAGGAAAAGCCTCCCGTGAATTCGGAAGTCGAAATCAAGTTTTTAGCAGGAGGTGCCTCCAGAACGTCTTCTTCAGAATCAGTCCGGCTCCGCAGTGAACCACTCAGCTCGCCTGTCGGGTAAACCTATCAACGAGAAATCAGTGGCGAAGTGGCATGTTAAAATTGAGGAAAGTCGAAAAAGTTGAAATTTTGACTAACACTGGTGAAGTTGAGCGCCCCTCTTGGAGAAAGGCGCCCAAACCTTCATGCCTTAGAAGATTTTTTTTTGAGATTTTCAAAATTTCAAAATTGTGAGAAGAGGAAGATGGCGTCCAAACTTGAGAAGATAAGATTTAGGGTTTTGAAATAAAAGCAGAAAAAAAAGCAAAACCTAAATCAAAACCTAAGTCTATTTAACTCTTCTTTTCAATGTATTTTTCATTATTTTTGCAGGTAGCATCCAGAGGAGAAAGTTGGAGCAACAAGTTTGAGGAATTTTGTGATTCAAGAATCCATAGTTAAGCGGCTTTACATCAGATTTTTTCGCACTCAGCAAGTACAAACCCTTTGTTCTTCAAAGCTTTTGTTCCGTATTGATCAAATTTTTCAAGCGTAAGGCTGGGCTTTCAATTTTTCACTATCCGTCTTTTTGCCTCTATCTTCTGAAGAATTTTTCAAGAACTTCATCAAGTTGCAGCAAGTGCTTTTATCTTGCATGTCAGTGAAAACCTCAGTGCATTCAAAATTCAACCATCTGGGTCCTTCCCAATCAGTCTTCTGAAGAAAACCCATATCGCAGCTTTTTTCAAAAACTTAGGGTTGGCTGCTTTTTCAATCAAACGTCAGAGTTTTGCAAATCCAATCAACTGGGTCCATTTCTAACGATATTCTGAACAAAACCCAGATGCCAGCTTTTTTCGGGAAAAATTGAAGAAATTAGGGTTTGCTGCTTTTTCAGTCAAAATTCGAGATTTTCAAAAACGGACGATCTGGGTTGTCTTGTATCGCCATTCTGAACAAAACCCATATCTCAGAAAAATTTCTCAAAAAAATTCGTCCGTTGAAGCACAAAAATCAGCATTCTAAAAATAGAAATTGCACAAGACTTGTCTGAACCAAGGCGAGTTTACAGTCATTCTTCAAGTTTTCTGAAATGGAGTACACTCCTAATGTTTTCAAGTCCGAATCAGCACTTTTTCACAATTACATCAAAACAGCTGAGACAGACTTGCATCATGTCAAGCCGGTGTTCGACCTACACGCCTTGGAGAGAGCAGGCAACGCTTCAATCAAGAACCTGGGTCATTCTGGACTCCTCGCAGCAGCATCTATTCCTATATCAGTTCAGAGCCTTGAGTTCGTAATCGCTTGCATTAAGCATTACAACCCGGCTACTAGGGAGATCCAGTCAGCAGATGGCAGGTTGATTTGCAGTTTAAAGCCTGACATGGTTGAAAAGTGTTTTTCCATTCCCCCATGGCCTGAAAGTGTAACTCTTTCGAGGGATGAGTGTGAAAAGATGTGGAATATGCATAAGGACAAATACAGCAAGAAGATTGCCCAGAGATGGATGAAAGAAAAACATAAGACATTGCCCAAGAATGTCGGACGAGGGGAGTTCAAGGACGAGGTTGCCATCATCATCACTTTGCTCAACAGGGTCACTGGTTCCGAGGATGCCACCAAGTTCCAACCTTGGATGTTTTATGCCATACCTCACATTATGAAGAAAACCGAGTTTTATGATTGGCCTACTTTGATTAGTGACTGCCTACATCAACAAATAACAGAATATTTCCAGTTTCATGTATTTCACATGGTGTCATATCTAGTCTACCTGGTGGCCTATCAAGGTCAATTCAGAGGATTGAACACCGAGGGGTCATTGAGCGTTCAACACATATATAATTATTATCCTCAGCTGGAGTTCACAAAGTCGTTGCACCACTACAAAAGGGTGAACGAGGCATTCTTGATGTACACGGTGCGTGACTTAGACAATGAATTGCACGTCCGCATATCTTCAGTTGCTAGGGCAGCAATGGCGGAATGGGCAGATTGGTTTATACAGTTTCCTACCTTTACCTATCTCAGGGTTTATGGTTATTCAGGTGCCCCGCTAATGTTGCCAAGGTATCCGTCAGACGAGGTCATTTTCATGGAATTCTTGAGGCAAGCTCACGGAGTCCACACAGTCTTGAGAAATAGAAAGAAACCCTCTCTTCACTTTCCATTAGGGTTGGGTATTTATACATGCAGGACTGCTGCAGATGCCAGGACAATTGGAGAAGAATTAGATAAATTCGGTCTCAAATCCTACAGTGAGAGGCGGTCATTTGATCCTCATGGTGTCTATGCTGGCCGGTTGGAGAAGAATTACAATCACATACCCGCACTTGAAGATTTTTGGGCTAACTGTGCAGATGAGTTTGAAGTGCGAAGGCGTAGTTACAGCAGGTTGACTCTCCATCAGATGAAAGATTGCTTAAATGAAGATATAGAAGGGCTCTCTGATGATGATGAAGATGTTCTTCTACCAATGTACACTCAGAAAAGAATCGAGGATCAGCCTCTTCCACAAGTTAATTGGGCAAACAAGGAATCTCTTTCAGTTGAAGACAGAACAAGACAAGTCATTGAGTATAGTAAGGTTTTCTTAGTGCTTAAAAGGAAGAACTCTATTCCAGTAGCAGAGCCGCCAAGGATAATTCCCTCTTCTTCTACAGCACAGTCAAAAGGAAAGGGTAAAAGTCAGTCTCAAGATGGCGTCAAAGGATGTAGATCAAATAAAAATGTAAAGAGAAGGTTGGATTTCTCAGGCATAGTCATACAGGAACAGCCTACAGTTGATTCAGAAGTTCCTCTTGACGAGCCCATACCTCAGAATGAAGCAGAGGAGCCACCTTCAACACATGTTCCTGTACCTTTGACGGGTTCGTCACCAATTCACATTGATCTTGATATCGAAGATGATGAAGAGATCGCAGCAGTACCTCCTGAGGAAGTTAGTAAAGATACTACGGTGTCTTGGCTTGAGAACTCCTTAGGAAGGGTTAGGAGAAGGCCTTCATATCAAGTGAGTGTTGATGATCTCGATAATATTTATCAGGAACCTCCTAAGAAGAAGGCAAAGAAGCAAGTTCACTTTGATAGGAATCCTGATAACGAGATTGTCGTAGAGACTGCTGTGCCTCCAGAAGATAAGAATAGGGATGAGGTGAACATGGAAGATTTTGTCATGGTCAAGGCTAATCTTGGTAGAAATACCAGACATGCAGATTTGAGTCTCTTCAAAGTTGTATCCGAAAACCTTCATGAAAGAGTGCTTAAAGATGGAGAAGACAAGGCAGCCCTCAAGGCTGAAAATCAGCAGCTTAGGCTTTTCATCTCTAACCTTGTTCGTGGTTCTTCACAAGCAACCCAGTTGCTGCCCCAGGTCTTAGAGACACCAGCTGATCACCATCAGTTAAGACAGCTGGTCATATGTGGGAAAGAGACTCAGGAATGGATTGAGAGCTTCATTGTCAGAGGAAAGGAGATCTTGGCTCAGATGTTCCAGTTGAGAGAGAATGCTCATAAACTTCGTCAAAGCATCCAAGGATTTGAACAAACATGGGCTGAAGTAAAACCTAGGCATGAGATTATCATTGCTGATTTAGACACAGCCTACGGTTCAGCAGTTTCAAAGGAGCACAAAAGACAGATCCTTGCATGGAGAGAACGCCATGTTTTCAAAGTTAAAACCTATGAGAGGATATCTGAAGAATTCATCACCTACAGGCAAAGGTTGGTTGAAGCTCTCCTTTTCATCAGTGAATTTGTCATAGAGATCCCCTCTCAAGACAAATTTTGAAGATTGTTCTTGTGTCAAAGCCGAAGAGGTGCAAAATCGGCCCATCCAAGCACTATAGCTGCGTTCCCCGCCTGGGCGAAGGATAGGTCATATTTCAGTGATGTCAGCAAAGTTCAATAAAGCGGACAATGAGATTGAAGATTTCCTAAGATCTATTGAAGATGCCGAAGATATTCTTGAAAAGCGGTGTTTTGCTGTTGATGGTATAGATGCACCGAACCGGGACACAATCTCAGACTTCCTAGCAGATGTGATCGAGCTTTAAAGCAGCTTTCTAGAAGTTTCTTTCCCGCTTTCTTCTATTCTTGAATAATCCTTATCCATCTCTTTGAGGATAGAAAGAAGATAAGATGTAATAGCTTACGCTCTCGCTTTTAGGGTTTTAGTTGTTATCTTGTTTCTAGATTTAGTAATAAAGCTTGCTTGCTGAGCAAGCCCTAGATTGTGAAAGCAAGGAGATTTTAGGGTTCCCTACTCCTCTGCTTCTCTATAAATAAGAGCCTTTGCTCATTTAGTTTCTTTAACGGTTATTGTCATAGCAAATTGCGAGCCTGAATTGCAGCAAGTTGTTATTCAGTTTCAGTTCACTTAGTTTAAACCGTGCTTATGAGAACAAAACGCTGAGCCTATTGTGCCTTCTATTTGTTGCTCAAGTATTGTTCATTTGTATTGTGATAAGCAAATTGTTGAGCCTCTTTAGCCAACAAGGAGTTAGTGAGATTGCTGTTTTCTATTGTGTTAAGAATAAGTTTGCAAGCCTCCTTAGCTGCAATTTCTTATTCAAGGCATGTTAGAAGGGAGTTTTGTTTTAGAGATTTGAGTAATAAAATCATGAGCCTCTTTTGCCTTGGTCTAAAATCTCAGATTTCCGTTATCTATGTTATGCTTTCATGATCTTTATTTCAGCTTACAGTGAAGTGTGTAGGTGTTTGTTGAGAGAGAGATTGTTAAAGTATTTTTGTCAGAAAATCTGCCTTGTTAATTTCTAACTTCTCTTGCTCTGCTATTACTTGAGAGGTTAGGAACGTCTTTAGTCTAAGTTAGTCGTAGTTGAACTTCTTATCAGAAAATCTCAGCTGCGGCGTTTGTGTTTAAAAAACCTTGTGCTCTAAGCTGATCCAAAAAGATAGGCAACTTAGTTTTAGTTTTCTTTCTTTCAAACACCATCGCAAGAGGGAGCTCCTAATTTGAAGAGCATATCGGCATAGCTGTCGTTTCAACCATTCCAGGTGAATTTAACGCATAACAAGATCTAATCCAATTTTTTTTACCAAAAAATGCCCAAATTGTTGTTACATAGGCATTTGGTCAAACATTTTGTATGCAATAAGTAGAATTTCTGTTTGATATTGCTGGGAAAGTTTTATTGGAAGATATTGAATATAATTTCATGAACCAATCTCATTCAACATTCATTGCTTAAAGGAACATTACATCAAATAGTTACCAAACATTCAATGTGCTTGGAAAAAGAGAGATATATGAATATTATTATTGGCTGTTTGAACAATAGAAATAAACTTATTTATGCTTTTTAACCTCACAAAAATGCAGATTTCCATGTCCTTGAGCTTTTGATTCCTACCCGTCCAAAGAATACAAGGTTCAAGGTCTCCAAACTCAGCATCACTTCCTCCAACTCGCCTGGAACCACTAAAATTTTTGTGCCAGCTATTAAAATCACTCCATAGAACCCTCATGACTCCTCTAATGTGCTCATAACTTTTTGCAGTTCTCATTCCATCTTCTAGATTATCTGCGACCAGTCAAAAGACCCCCAAACTCATTAACTCTGCTCTCAAATAACATGCCTAGCAGATTATACTTGAATGCCCAACAAGGTACAATTCCCACGCCCAATTATGGAATAATATCTATCATGCCCAACAAAACTTAACATCACTTTTGGCAATTTCTTCCTTTATGGTGTCTAGGTTTAACATCTTTGGAGAAGTATAAATATTTATGATAATTTGACTTCCCTGCAAGACTTCTCAAATTATCTAAATCTTCAATCATTTAGCACCTATGTAAAACGTATATGATTCCCCCTACAAATTGATTAGGGTAGATATCTCACCATCGAAACCAATTCCTTAGGATTTTCATCCGAGGGTTTTCTCAAACTAGAAGCTTAAACTCCACAATAGAGAAAATAAATAAGCATATGCAAATGAGCTTTCAAATCTCCTTTTTTATAATTTCCCATAGAACTCTCCCAAAGTTACTTTTTAATTTCCCGCTCAAAATATATCATTGAATACACTTTTGACTTTTATAAAGTGGCTTTATAATATTTCTCTTTTAAAACATTTAAGTCACTTTATTAAATAAAATAAAATAAAGTCAATTGAAAGTTATTTAATTGGACAACTTTTTATAATTAATTATTTTTTTTCTTGATATACCCTGAAATTAGCCTACGGGAATTAAATAGGTTAAATGGGTCATTTTAGGCTACTCCATGAAAGGGGACATTAAAGTCCTCCCTTCTCGAGATTGCTTGTCCTCAAGCAATCGAATATTCAAATGTTGTAAAATCGATTCACCTTCCCAGATAGCATCCCCTAAAGGCAAGTCCTTCCATCTGATGAGATCCTCCTTGAGCACTCTGCTCAATCTCCTCTCTCTGACATCCAAGATAACATCAGGAACTAAAACCAATCTGCTGTCCTCATCTAATGGTGAAAGCTCTAGTGATGAAGTGATGTGTTGCCCAAGTGCCATTTTGAGGCAAGAAATGTGAAACACATTATGAATTCTACTATTTTTAGGCAATTCCAATTCATAAGCTACTTCACCAACTCTTTGTGCAATCCTGTAAGGGCCATAGAAGCGAGGCTTCAACTTTTTAGCACCACTCTTCTTCAATGAAGACTGTTTGTAAGGCTATAGGTGCAAGAAAACTAAATCTCCCACCTCAAAACTTCTCTCAACTCTGTGTCTATCAAAGCATAGATCTTCTGTTGATTCTATGCCCTTTGAAGGTTATCCTTAAGTGACTTAAGGATGTCTTGACTCTCTTGAATCCAATCCTTCACCTTTGGAGCTTTGCTGTCCAAAAAAGGGGGGATTTAATGGGGGAATAATATAATAATAATTTATTAAGTTTTCCAAAAAGGTACTTTAAGTTATAACTTTGGTAAAAAAACACTCAATTTATTAAATGAGGCCAAAAGTAAATATTGGATACATGGTGAAAAAGGCAAAATAAAAATTATAAGTTGGAAAAAGAGGTGAATATTCAATAAAATGAAATATTATAACTAAAAGGTAATTAATAATTATAAGTTGGAAAAAGATGAATATTCAATTAAAAGTAATTTATATACTTCTAGGGTTGGATGGAAAAAGGATTAAAAAAGGAATTATTGGGAAAAGAGATTCATTCTATCCATTATCAATTTCTAGAAACCTTCATTTTGGAAAGCTTTGAGCTTTGTATGAGGTTTTACCTTAAGGATGAAAACCCTCTTAGTTTATCCAAGAATTGGAAGAGGGAACCTTTTGGTTCTCATTGTTGGATTCATATAGGGGTCAAATTTGTATTGATTCATGAATTTGTGCGGAGATTTGAAAATACAAAAAAAAAATATTTATTTATATTTTTGCAAGGATCATGTTATTTCTGGAATAATCTAGAAATTAGTATTTTATTTTTTAGTCAAATAAACAATCCTAGCTGTACGGTTCTATGAGCTGGTATTAATAAAGGAAAGCAACGAATGGAGTTTATGGAAGGAAACAAATTATGGAGTGGCCTCCAATCTTGAAGGAGACATGGGAGGCATAAAGAATAACATGGTAATTGCTGTTATTGAGTGTTGAAAAGTGAACATGGGACCAAACTTTTACCCACCACCCTTCATTTGAGTGAAAAGATTACACAAATCACTGTTAGAATTATTGTCGGTGATGTCAAAGGCAATTAGATGTTTGATGGTGAAGATCAATGGCAAGATTTTCATGAAGCATTCGCTGGTCAAAGAAGGATTAAAATCACATTAACTGCTGGTCGACCTCTCTATCATGGTGCATGTATTGAAGTTTAAAGAAAATTAAATTAAATAGACCATAACCTGGGCCGACCTCCTTCATTGTGGTGCCCACTTTATAGTGTTTAAATAAAATAATTTCATTTTTTTTGTGCTGGGCCAACCCTATATGCTGGCCGGCCATACATAGTTTAATACTCAAACTTACATATAAAAAGTATGTTTTATAACAGAAAATAACAATAAGATAGGCAGTGATTCCATCTTGAAAAAAGCAGCGATTATGTGTTGATAGAAGGCAGCGATTAAAAGTGAAAAAGCGATTAAAAAAAGGTGGTAATTAGTCTTCAAAAGGTGCAATGAAGTAAGGGAGGACATGTCTACTTGGAGGGTCATCAATTTACAAAAGGATGCCTGTCTTCACTCGGCAATAAAGATATAAAAGCAATCAGATTGGAGAAGGAACAGAGTGTGTGTGGAGGAGAAAAAGATAAATCAGTCCATTTGGGCAGAAGTCTGAAGTATAACACCAAGATAAATACATGCAGATTTGAAGGAGAAATATATGCAGATCTGAAGGAGAAACACATGCAAATTTAAAGAAGAGAAGTATACAATCACATCAAACTTTATTGCAGACCTTGGTGCAGACTTTATACCAGATCTGGAGCAGATCTTAAAAAATACAAGTGCAGTTTTGTAGCAGAGTGGAGCAGAAGTTATAAAGGCGATCTATATCAGCCTATTGAGGCAATTCATATTAGAATTTGAGCAGAATTTGGAGCAGAAATAAGTGCAGTTTTAGAGTAGTCATTGGGGAGGTTGGTGCCTTCCAATTTAGAAGAGATTGGTGCTCAGTTGTGGGAATTGGTGTCTCCAGTGGGTTGGTGCTCACAAATTGTATAAGAGGGGATTGGTGTCTCTTGTGGGTTGGTGTGTACAAAAATTGTAAGAAGTTTTATATATAGCATTATTTTGCCGCGGTTTTCTCCCGCAAGGGTTTCAACGCAAATTTGGTGTTCTTGTGTTTTTAATTGTTAGATCTTGCATGGTTGTCATTGTTGTTGATTAAATTTTAATTTGGGAAAAAATTGGTTATACTGATTCACCCCCGTCGCTTGCTCACTCCCTCTCCTCCCCCTTCCCTGCCTCTGCACCTCCCTCTCAATACAAGCGTGTGCTCATTAATCACCTGGCCACACCACCTTTCAGCTATAAAGGGAGTCACAACAGCTAAAAAGGGAATGCAAGACTGCAGGAATAAAGGGGGCACTGCCAACAAGGATAATGTGGAAAGAAAAACATGATGTAAGATAAAAAAAAAAGGAGTCGTGGTGCCTTCAACAACCTAGCTGCTTCATTTTGCCTGTTTTCTTTGGCATTTGGAATGAAACGCAGCCAATAAGGTGATAATTGCTATCTATGGGCACTTCAAAGTATTCGCCCAGCCTGGCGAATAAAGACAAATTCATTATTATTTAATTCAGATTTATTGAATACTTTCAGATATATTTTGTTTGATGAGAGGATATTAATATTCAATTCAATATTTTTCATGATTTGTTATGGCTGCAAGCACAATTTAAAATTCTGAATTTATTTGATAAATATTATAAATAAAATCAAAATAAAAAATTTGAGAGATCAATAAAATATTCCTTCGATAAATTTCATTATGGAAGTCAAAGGCTTGCTGGAAAGTAACAGGAATGGGGGCAGCAGGAAAGGTTTTTTGTAGAATCCATTTCCAGACGTCCTTGTCATAAGCACATTCAATAAACAAATGATCCCGATTCTTCCTCCCTACAGCATATAGCACACCTGCTGGGACTTGCATTTTCTGTTTTTAAGACTATCAAATATCAGTTGCTTATTTTGAAAAAAAGCCAAAGGAGAAAGTTCACTTTGGGGATGGCACGTGCATGCTAGGATATGCCTACATTTGGGAAGAGTGCGCAACTCGCTTCTCAAATTTTGATAATCCTTTTTGACAGAGTAGGAATCTGTTCCCTTGATCCTCCCCTAGATGATTTTATCTTCAGCTGAAGGGTCAAGAAGGATATACCCTTCAAAAGAGAAATTAAAGTTCTACCAATCTTCTCCCATCTGAAGTGGGAGATGCATTTCCAAGTAGCTTTTCACCAGTTTTTATATGGACTAGAAGGCTTTGTTGTTGTAATCATGCTTACACCATATTGCTTAAATTTAATTTGGTTGTTAGGTTAATCCTAAATTAGAAACTCGAGTTATTTTCCTATTAGTTGTTAGGAAATTAGAGAAAAAGGCATGTTGTACAAACAAGGCAATAAAAAATAACCATGTAAGTGGTCTAGTCAATTTCAAGGATGATTCAACTTGGCCATTATGATCATTTTAGGTCCAGTCCTTGAAATTCTATAAACTAGAGCATTCTCCTTCATACATTGAGAGGATGGAGAAATAAGATAGAAGACATGTTAAGTACATTTGTAGAATAGAAACTTCATGAAAGTATATTATGAAAGGGGATTGAATAGAGTAATGTTATTCTATCAAAGTTGAGTTTGGCGCTCTCAGGCTAGTTTCTAGCCTTTGAATTTAGATTCATAGTTCATTGTTTGTGTTTTATGTGGACTCTTTTCAGTAGATATAATACTGGCTGTTCTTCAAGCAGTTTGTAGGTGAATTCCCATCTCTTCTCACAGGCTTTAGGTCCTTGTTCTTAATTTTTATTCTACATTTGAAAAAGACATTATGCTTCAAATGGTTGCTATCATGCTATTTGACTTGGAATTCTTGCTTCCCGCAAGGGTTTATATTTGAGTATTTTTTCTATAATTCATCTTATGAGATTTTCTCTCTTTTTTTCCACCAATTACGTGATCCTTCCAAAAAAAATTGTAAACATACTTTGGTTACAATCTAGAATGGACAGATTTAAAATGTTTCATGTATTATACGCTTTGTATTTATCTAACAATTTTTGAAGAAAGTGTAAAATTTGCAGGATCTATGAGATTTTGAAAATTTAATATGCATGATTCATCAAAGAATTTTAGAAAAATGATTCCCATGCTAGAAATTGACTTTTAATTGTTTTTTTCACTGTTTAGAATGTACTGGGCAAAAAAGATCCTTGAATGGACTAGAGGACCAGAAGAAGCTCTTGAGATAGCTATCTATTTGAATGACAAGGTGGAGTAAAATTTATGATTCTTTTCCTGCTTAATAAAGATAGCACTAGGCTCTTGATTTTTAGTTGTAAGGAGCAAACCATTCTTGTCCTCTCTTTCTCTCAATTAGTAGTAGTGAAGTCAGTGAAATATTTTGAATGTTCTTTGGCTGAATGAATCTTCCTCTTTTTGTAGAAAAATAAGAATAAACTGAAAAGTCAATTTAAAATAGGATTAAGTGTAGGGATTAGGGAATGATGAATTCATAAATTCTACTAAGCTCAAGTTTCTAGTGTCTGATCATATGTATGTCTCTTGAAAGCAGTATGAGATAGATGGCAGGGACCCAAATGGATATGTTGGCTGCATGTGGTCTATATGTGGCATCCATGATCAGGTTTGGATCTTCATACTTATACAAAGTTAGAAACAATTTAAAGTTGTTAAAACAACATGCAAGCAAATTTTATCTACCAATGAATGTGTTCAATGACCATTTTTGTGTTTGTAATTTTGTGTTGGAGTTCAAAATTTTCACCTATGTGGAAATTATTTGATTTTGTATTTTTAAGAATAGATGCACATGTGAAAATGCTCCCTGGTGTATGGGTTGTGACCTGAAATTGAAATGAGCGCATTTCAATAAGTACACTATAGTTTTGGTATTTCAAAGGCTGGGTAGAGTTGCAGAACTTGATCCATATTTTGTTTGCTGTGCAGTTCACAGGAGAATATTTGTTGTTGTTCCCAGTAAAACATCTCTCTATTTTGGTGATTTGACTCAAATTATTTCTATTAGGCTTGTGGACGTTCATCATCTAAACTTTGATTGTTTATGCTCAATAGTTTAATATTTTGATCCTTGGTATTTCCAAACACTTTTATAATCCTTTTGAAAAGATATGAGGTTAGGACTCATTGTTCAAAGTCTAGTTGAACTCAAATTCAGTCACAAGGTGACTGAAATTTAAATAGTTACAATTATTTTTATAGCTTAGAACACTTGTTCACATAACTTTTCCACCATATCTTCAGGGAGATGGAATATATTCCCAGAATGAAATATCCCAACTAGGATATTGCCCTCAATTTCTGATTTTCGACTTCTGACTTCTGCCCTAATTTTCTGCATTTTTGTTTTCTGCTGAAAACCCTAGATTCTGATTTTATTCTCTGATTTTAAACATGACATTATAGCGAACAAATCCATATCCAAACATGACAAAATAATGATGGCAAAAGATGCTATACAATGACATTCATCTCACCATAAATTACACCATGAAATACACAAATTAGACTATCAAATAACATGCATAAGTCTGATTTTCTGAGTGGAAGTCTGCTGCTATAAATCAGAATATTAAAGTTTGATGATTACATTCAAATCAAGGGCTCCACATGACACAAATACCCAGAATGATGCTGATTAAAACAGAACCTAATACATAGGTTGTACATACCAAAGATTGATGAATTGATGCTCCTTAAACCTTCGAAAAGATGGCACTAAGTCTGCTGCTAGGGTTTAGGGATTTGAAACCCTAATCAACAGAAAGGTGGCCTCCAAGAACCAATTCGCTCTCCACAAATGCAGTAATCCACTTAGGGCTAACCGAATGCAAGGAAATACACCAAAATACCAAGAAATGGATCCTCCAAGGGTGGCGCACAAGTCTGCTCCGAATGCTGCTCCAAAAGATGTGAAATTCTGCTCAATGGTGATGGTGTAAAGCTGCTCCAAGATGGCGAACAAGTCTGCTCCAATCTGATGCAAAAATCAAACCCTAGAACTCCTCAAAATGCCCAAATTCGCCCTCCCATGCAAGTAGCCCTTCTCCTACAATGTGGCGCTCCAACCTAGGGCCAAAACCCTAGCTTCAATGTTGCATAAACAAAACAAATCTGCTGTCCCAAGTCTGATAAAATATCTGATTTGCAATCTGCTCTTCCATTCCACGAATATCTCCAATGAAGTGCAAGGAAACCTCTGTTATGAAGCCTTCCCAAGGTGAATTAGGTTTTCGTCCAATTCACCTTATATTGTCAAGGGTTTTCATCCTTGGAATATGATGCAAATAAATTGCAGACCAAAAGGAATAAGATAATATGCTGCATGATGATTTGAAATGCCTCAAAGACCTTATGTTTATACTTGTTTTTCCTTCTCACAAGCTGGCCGACCTAGGCTTATTTTCTATATTTTTTTTATTTTTTTAAATTCCTCAAGAGGGCCGACCCCCTCAAGACAAGTTAGGCGCCCAAACTTAATTTAAATATTTAAATTAAATATGTTTTATTGTCCTTTTTGGAGCCCCCCACTCAAAGAATTAAAATAATATTATTTTATTTCATTTTGGACCTCTTTTAACCTCCAAATGAGCTGTCCTTTGGCAAAATTTATTAAATTATTTTGATCTCTCCAAAAATAATATTAAATTATGAAAAATTATTTTCCAAGCTCCATTTGTCCAGCAAAAATCCCTCAGTGTGAAAATTGTGTCCACTCCGAAAAAGGGGACATTATATAGAATGGAAACTAGGAAGCGTTTTAGAAGACAGACATCGTTTATGACACCATCATTTCTACTTATTTTGACCTTATTCAATAACATGGCATTATTAGAGTCAAAATCAAGTCAACCTAGGTCAAAGCCAGATTTTACTCTTTTGGCAGTCCTAGAAAGGAATTTTGTATTTTCTCATTTGACATCACTTAAGTGGGCCCTAAAGCATGACACCACTCTTGTTGGGCTTGCATTAGTTCTACATATCAATCAACTGATAGCTGTTTCCCTGCAATAACAAGTACCTGAAACAAAAGATAAGGAGAGGAGGACACAAGGACTAGTTAATTAACTGAAACTGCTTCATTGACCAGATCTGACCTGAACTTTGACTTGTGAGTAAAATTGAGCAGCATTTTATTGGAGTTTATTGACTGCTTTAACCATTTTAAGGAAGATTTTTTACTGCTTTTGATCTGCTAAAAAACATAATTGACTGGAAATTAAGCCAATAATGCTGTTCAATTTTTGCAGCAACTGTTTGATGAAAGTAGAATATCCATAGTTACCTGGAAAGTCATACCCTTGAAGTTTGAACTCATCTCTTGTGTTGGAAACATGCCCCCATCTTGAATACACATATGTGGATGTGTCTAGATGTTAAGAGACTTCAAATTAAGTTTATAAGCTGTAAATAGAAATGTCTATGGGAAGCACCCCTTAAAATTGGAAAGCCATATTGACACAATGCAAGCAAACAATGAAAGGGAAGACACATTGACAAAAGACTTGATAAGCCTGTGGGACATTTCACTAAAGGAACACATACGAAGGGAAGCTATCAGGAGAGAGGTTCCTTAAGCTGCCATTTGGGACAATCTAATTGTTAACCTAGAGGTCGATCGTCTTCTCGATAGATTGCCAAGACTAATTGCATATCACTACATCATCGTGCAAGATCTTCGGGCTGAGAGAGATAGGGAATGACAAAGGCAACATATACTGCAATGGTACGAAGAACAAAACAAAGGTAAGAAGAGCGATGTTGATTGATGATGTACGTCAAAGAATTAATGTCATTAACCTTAAATAAAAACGGGAAATTAACACAAAGCATTCACGAATCAATCGACCAAAAAATAAGCTCCCTAAGGATAAAAGAACAAAGAGAATGATGATGATGACTGAGGGGTGAAGTTGAAGAAGGTGAAGGGTTTCTGAGGGAAAGCTTGAGCGCACCCAAGAGTAGAAGCGGAAGTGTAAGCAAAAACCGTAGTTGGAAAAGGAAAAGAACCATCAAGACAAGACAATGTACGAAGGGAGAGGGGATAGAAATAGCCCGACATTTACCACTTCTTGACGAAACATACACTGACCTCGCTAAACAAACCAGAGAATTGTCCATACCATCAGCATTAGATGAAGCGGAAAGTGAAGAAGAGAACATTGCCAGATAACCGTATAGACCATCATTAGCAGACAAAGAAGCAATGTTGAGTGATAAAAAAGGTTCACTGTCGAGTGAAGGGGAAGGCAAGGAGGGAACTGCCAACCTGACCATCCAAGAACAATTCATACCAATAAAATCGGTTGAAGGGGAAGGCCAGAGAAAACTTGCTGATGGTTTGATAGAGACCATGCACCAGATTGAAGACTTGACATTGATGAGAGAAGCAAACATTGGAAGATTGAAGCCGAAAACACTAGGACAAAGGGAGTATTGAAAGGATCCAAAAGGCGGCCTGAGGGTGATGAAGATTGAATAGGGACAAGTAAAGGATTGCGATGTGTCTGAGAGTGTAGGGAAAGCATCAGAATGTATGAATCAAAGCTCTCCAGATAGATTACGGTCAGAGAAGGTGCAACAGGGGAACAAGATGGTGACTCCCCTAATGAGTCCAAATGTAGAGCGACAAAAACTTCCAAAATGCATCAGGAATGGATTGGAGGACTTTGTAAGACATTGTAAAACATGTGAGACAATTTGGGTAGCGAACGGTCAAGACGACAAAGTGTATTCGTTGAGAGCATTTCTAGCAACTCTCAGAGGGATAGCCATTGAGTGGTATATTGAACTGGAAATAGCTCTTCTACAACTTCTTGATTGTACATCATTTGGAATGGCGTGTGGCCTGTTGTCACCTTATATATCGTATGGTAAGCCCATAGTACGGTTGGCAGCTTCTTTGAGGCTGCACGACTTATGAATGATCTAGATGAGTACTTTATTTGTGGATTATACCTGTCCATTCGCTCTCGGGTAATACAGGCTTGATAAGTTGTGAAAAATTCGAAACTCCGTCATCATTAGGCGAATGATATGGTTGACGAAGTGTCCTCCCCTGTTGTTGGTGATGTGTATTGGGATGTCGTACCTTGTGACAATTTGCTCATATATGAATCTCACTGTATGGACTATAGTGTTGTTTGCTAATGCTCAAGCCTCTACCCATTTTGTTAGGTACTTTGTGGCAACAACTATGTATTTGCACCGATGTAGTTGGCTGAATTTCAGCGGATCAATGAAGTCAAGTCCCCACCTCTCAAAAAGTTCCTGAGGTTGAGATGGGAACAATGACATGTAATCTCTCTTTAGTGGTTTGCCAACTCTCTGGCAAGTGTCACGTACCACCACCCATTCTCGGTTGTTGGTGTGCACTGTCGGCCACCATAGACTCACCAATAGAATTTTACGAGCTGTAGCATCTGGTCCCATATGCCCTCCAGCTAGTCCTTCATGTGCTTCTTTAAGTACTCTTGGAATTTCCTCTTCCATGATGTATCGTTGTAGTACCTGGTCTGACCCCATTTTATATAGTAGTCCATTGATGAGTTGGAATGTTTTACTCTTCAATAATAGTTTCTTTCGCTCTCTCAATGGCATCTCCTTCGAAAATGTGGCAGTAGAAAGGTATTCTTCGATGCTTTTGTACCATGGAGGTAATGCTGCAATTTGAAATAGGTGAGCATCTGGGAAGTCTTCATTTACTCCCTCGATGGTTCTCTTGACTTGATCCTTGACAATTAGTTGACACTTGATTAAATCCATATACATTTCCATTCTAGTGTAGCCAACTTTTTTTCCCCAGGTCCTTATTTCCCACACTCCATATACTATCTTTCTGTTATTGCGTTAAATCAGGTCAGCATATTCTACGGAGGGATGCCTCTTTATGTTGTTGGGTAAGCTTCCCTGTCAACTTACACATGGTGGCACCTTTGGAAGGTATGTCGAACACTTTGCTAAAATCTGTTGGCCAAAGTGAAATGGTCACCTAGAAGCCTCTGTAATCAATGACGGATTTGTGGGACTACCTATGGTAATTTGTAACCATTGCCTTCAAGTAAGGCTCAAATTCTTGGGAGTCAAAAAATGGGAGTTGCATAGCTTTGTCTACCAGTGCGCGTCTCAAGGCTACCTTCAGCGCATGGTCATCCTGGTTGATCTACCTCCATGTCCGAGGTTCGCTCTTGGTGAGACTATCCCATGTCAATGCATCCACTCGAGTCCATCCTCTTTGCCCTTGCTCATTTTTGCTATAACAATTCGAGGTCTATAATGTTGTAATACCTCTTTACCTTATTGTTGTTGGCATCCATCGCTGAAAAAAACTATTTGACAATATGCTTTCGGTAGTTCACAATTAAGTTTAAATAGGCAATACCTTCTTGGAAGATTGTTGTAATAACTATCTGCCAAAGTGAATATCTGCGCTATGTACGAATTATGCTAGTTGGAAAAAACTTTTTGATGTATGAATGCCACAAAAAATGGTTGTCGTACTTGAGTGATGGAGCCTAACTATATGCTGAGAAAAATGTACAATTTCTTGTGTGGAGGCGATATTGTACAAGATGGAGGTACATAAGAGATTGGCTGTCCAATATTGAGACTCTCGCACCGTACGCTATTCTTTGCAATCTCCTGCATTGCTACCCATGCATTATAACTAATTTTTGGTTGTGCGATGCAAACTTCTTCCCTCCATACGTTGCAGGCACCTTTCTGTCGTACGTTGCAAACACCTTTGTTTTGTCCTTTCTATCATGGTCGTATGCTTTCTTCTTTTCCTCATCATACGTCTTGTATCCTCTTGCATATGGTTTGATTGATTTTGCAAGGTGTTCGTACGATGTAAGCCAAAGACCGTACGTTGAAAGGATGGTGATGTATGTTGCGCAACCCCTTCAAAACCTTTTGCCATACAATGTTATCCTTTTTTCATACGACATACCTTGTCTTCTTTGTTGTATGATGCTCTCCTTCCTTCTGCAGAACGTCGTACAACCAAATGAGGATGTCGCCTCTTCCATATGTTCATTCATATAGTGTAGTGAAAACTATTCAAACTTCTCGACCATATGATGTGAATACTACCCTTCGAAACTAGAAGTCGTACTATATGGAGATATGGTGGTTGTGCTCTTCTTTGTCCTCGGTGAGCTTCCAAAGGACATACTTTATGAATAAAAATTGGAGTCCGTACCCTTTTACAATAAGATGTCCATACTTTGTGTTTTTTAATTGCCAATATTTTAATTTTTTCCAAATTTGATACTTTAATTTTCTTCCTTTTTAGTATTTTAATAATTGCCAATAGGAATATTTTAATATTTTAACCTTTTAATTTTTTAATCTTTCTTGGCTTTAATAATTTAATATTTTTCCTCTTCGATAATTTCCACTTTGAAATTTTACATTTTTTCAATTTAAGCACTTCAATAATTTTCTGCTTTTTATTTCTATCTTCTTTTCCATTTTCTTTTCTTCTTTTCGATCCATTCTACTGAACTTTTGCTTTCAATTTTATTTGAGGTCGAATACAAGTTTGCCATGGTCTTTGTAGCATTCGTATGTTAGAAGTATTGACATTGATTTCAAGGCAACATGTGGATGACAAGAAGCATTGATGGAATAATATGTCTTTGATGATATCATTGTTGAGTTATAATCTGAAACATCAAAATGATCGACATACTAATCAAAACCACGATATAGGCACACTCAGATTTGATTGACATATTATGAAGGATTTTCATCAGATGCAGATTAAATAGGCACACTCAGATTTGATTGGCATATTATGAAGGATTTTTGATTATTAAGTTAATCATCAGATGCAGATTAAAAAAAACGAACTGCAAAGGAAGCTTTAAGATCACGCTGCATTCTCAGTTTCTGTTCAAACTCAGCCAAGAAGGATATATGTTAAAGTGCCTTTGATTATCTTCAATTCAAGTGCCTTTTGTTAAGAGAAAACAAATATTTTTCACAGATATTGATATTTGTTGTTAAGAAAAAGAAGCGACTAATCTCATAGATCAAGCGCTGAGTAGTCAAAAGGTGCGATCCAAGAAAAACATGTTTTCACAAAAACAATGCCTGTCGATATACAAAGAGATTAATGCTTAACTAAAAGACGTGTTCTTTTTCAGATAAAGACGTCTTCAATAGGCAAGGACGTATTGTTTGAAGTGTCTCTTTCTAAAGTCAGCGACTTAACTAAAAGTTGTGTTATCAGACATAAACATTCTAATTTGATTTGTTAAGAAGAACACAAACCAATTTTTGAAAAGGTGTATTTTGGTCTTTGTTCAAGAGTCATGAAGAATGATTAAGGATGTCTCTTTTCTTTGAAGTGATGCAAATCAAAAGAGACATGCACTTTCGAAAGGAGAGTTATATCCTCTAAAAAGTGTGACTCATCCTTAAAAGCAGATTTGATCAAAGGAGGTTTAATTAGAATAATTGATTAAGTCAAACAAATCAGTCTTTTCAAAAAGTGCTATCCCTTCATTAGAAAGTTGCAATCTTCGAACAACTTATACATATGGCATTCATTTCAAGTTTGCATTTGTGGTTGTGAAGTCTGAAGTGATTCAAGTCAGAGACCCATCTTCTTGTGTGGGCTAAAGGGTGAGATTTTTCATCACAAAGGAAAATTGGAGGATTGGGAGTGTGCAGATCTGATTGAAGTCATTTACCTTCATCCATCAAGTCAAGGTTTGGTGCCTTGCATTAGGGGTTGGTGCTCCTTGTAGGTTGGTGCCTACTAAAATTTGTTAAGGGGTTGGTACTCCTTGTAGGTTGTAGCCTACTAAATCATTTTCATTCATAAATCAAGTAGGTTGGTGCCTACTTCCATTTGTAAAAATCATCCAAAACATTTCAATAAATTGTTACAACTTGCTTGCATTGATTTATATCAAAAGTTGGTGTTTGAAGATTGTTTTGAAAATTGAAAATTGAAAGTTTGTGTTGATTTACTGATTCACCCCCCCCCCTCTCAGTAAATCTTTAGTGCTCTTCATTTGGTATCAGAACCAGGTTCTTCTTGAAAGCCTAACCGCTTGAAGAAGATCTTTAAGAGCACATATGGCAGATCATAACAATATAGTCAAAGCACCCATCTTTGATGGGACTAATTATGCATCTTGGAGTATCAAGATGGAAGCATATTTGAATGCACTTGGGTTTGATGTGTGGCAATCTATTGTTGATGGGTATACACCTCCAACAACCCCTCTAACGGATCAAACTGGGAAAAAGAGAATGAAAACAATGCAAAAGCTAAGCATGCTCTTCTTTGCAGCCTAACAGATTCTGAATTTACAAAGGTCATGCGTTGCAAATCAGCAAAAGAGATATGGGTCAAGCTTCAAAACATCTATGAAGGAGATGCCAAAGTAAAGAAGGCAAAGCTGCAAACACATCGAAGGAAGTTGGAAACTCTCAAAATGAATGATGATGAAGATATAGCCTCATACTTTCTTCATGTTGATGAAACAGTGAACATCATGAGAGGACTTGGTGAAGAAATTGATGATGCTTTTATTGTTGATAAAATTCTAAGATCTCTATCTACAAAGTTTGAGGCCAAGGTTGCAGCATTGGAAGAATTAACAAACTTAGATCAGCTATCAAAGGATGAATTACATGGGATCCTTGCTGCCTATGAGATGAGGATTGAAGGAAGAACACCACAAAAGGAAGTCTCATTCGAAGCATCCAAAAAGGGCAAAAACAAGCATGAAGAACCAAGTGACAAATCAAGTGATGAAGTTGAAGCCTACTTCATGGGAAAACTTAAGAAAGGAAAAGGAAAATTCCCCTTTAAATGCTTCAATTGTGGGAAGATTGGACATTATGCCTCAAAATGTCCTCAAGATGATGGCAACTCTAGTGAAGATGAAAAAGAGATCAGCAACAAGAAAAAGGGAAAGAAGAATTTCAAATCCAACTCAAAGAAGAAATCTCAAAAACACGAAAAGAGTTTCTATTCAAAGAAAGATAGCAGCACCTCCGAAGAACAAAGTGAAGATTGTTCAAGCAACGGTGAAGAAGAAATCTTATTCATGGGAGAAGAAGACACAAATTGCAAGTATGAAGAAGAGGATGAGCAAGATTGCAATGAAGAAGAAGAAGTAGATCTTGAGGAAGAACTTCACTATGCATACAAGAAAAATGAAGAATTAAAGAAGAAGGCTGCCAAGCACAAAATGAAGATCAAAGAAATGACAAAAGAATTGGAGGAATCAAGCAAAACTATTGAAGACTTGAGGGCTCTAATCATGGAAGCTGAAAGAAATGAAGAAATGAGGATCAAACTCAATTCAAAAGAGATGGAATGTGACAAGCTGGAGCAAGAAATTGTCACACTAAAGATGGAGTTGGAGAAGACAAAGGAGCAACACACAAAGTTCAATGAGAACTCCACCAAGTTGAATGAGCTCATGAAGGCTCAAAAATTCTTTCAAGACAAAACAGGGGGCAGTTTTGAAAGACAGTCCAAGAAGGTTACAAACTCCAAAGAAGAAACCAAGACCTTCTCAAAGCAAGCCGAAGGAGATTGGATAAGTGTTGATCCTAAAAGAAGACTAAATACTAGGCACTTTTATGCTTTTAATGGCTATTGTTTTCTATGTAACAAGTTCGGCCACAAGGCTTTAAATTGTAAGAATAAAGCAAAGAATATTCCTAGTTACATTAGGAGAGACTATAATCCTTTCACACCCTTAATGGACTTCAATAGCTTATGCTACAATTGTAATAACTTTGGGCACAAGGCACAAGCTTGTAGGACAGTTTTTAATGATTCTCCAAAGCAAAACAAGAAAGAAGATAAGTCCATTAAAAAGAAAGAAATGCCTATCAAAGTGTGGAAGAAGGAGAAATCCATGTTCATTCAAACAACCTTACATGCAGAAAGTAAAAAGGATAGATGGTACATTGACAGTGGGTGTTCAAAGCACATGATAGGTGATAAAAGCAAATTTATCTCCCTTGAACCAACTAATGAAGAAACGGTAAGATTTGATGATAACACAAGAAAAGAAATAAAAGGAAAAGGAACACTTAGCCTAGATAATGGTAGTACAAAAACAGAAAATGTCTTATATGTTAAAGGCTTAAAAGAAAATCTTCTAAGTGTTAGCCAACTTTGTGATCAAGGGCAGAGTATCACATTTCATTCTAATAAATGTGAAATCAAGAAAGATGGAAAATTAATTGCATAAGCTGATAGAAGGCACAATTTGTATGTTCTAAAGGAGATAAATTGTGAAAGTTGCAACTTGGTACAAGAGGATGAAAGTTGGTTGTGGCACAAAAGGCTTGGCCGCCTCTACTTTGATAATATTGTCAAAGTTAGTAAATCAGATGCTATGAGAGATATGTCGAGAATAACAAAGCCTTCCAACATCATTTGTAAGGAGTGTCAACTTGGAAAACAAACAAGGTCAAGTTTCAAGCCTAAGGAGCACTCTTCATCAAAGCCATTGGAATTCATACACACCGATCTTTATGGGCCAACCAAAACCAAGAGTATGAATGGAGAAAGATACTTTATGCTGCTGATTGATGATTTCTCAAGAATGACTTGGGTTACATTCTTAAAAGAAAAATTTGAAGCCTTTGAGAAATTCAAAGCTTTTAAAGAGTTGGTTGAAAATGAAGCAAATACAAAAATCAAGTGCCTTATATCAGACCGAGGAGGTGAATTCACATCAAATGAATTTGAATTTTTTTACATAGAACATGGAATTAAGAGAATTTTCTGCAGCAAGAACCTCTCAACAAAATGGGGTTGTTGAAAGAAAGAATAGATCAGTTCAAGAAATGGAAAGAGCAAGGCTAAATGAGTCAAAGATAGCAGATTCCTTTTGGAAGGAAGCAATTCACACAGCAGTTTACATCTTGAATCGTGCACAAATTAGAGTGAACAATGATAAGACACCCTATGAACTTTGGAAAGGGAGACCAACAACTGTCAAATATTTCAAGATCTTTGGAAGCACTTGCTACATTAGAAGAGATGAAGACTTGAGTAAATTTGATGCAAGAGCAGATGAGGGAATCTTTCTTGGCTACTCATCAAAAAGTAAGGCATACAAATGCTATAACAAAAGAACTCACAAAATTGTTGAAAGTGCCAATGTAAGAGTTGATGAAGGAAAGCAATTCAAAGAAGTTGGACAAAGCTATCATTATGTTCAAACCATGAGTGATGAAGACAAAGAAGATGAGAACTCCAAAGAGGATGAAAAGGAGGAAGAGACAAAAGAAGAAGAATCTCCACAAAAGACTCCCATGAAGACACTAAAGACACCTTCCAAGTTTGTGCAAAAGAACCATCCTAAAGAATTGATTCTTCAAGATAGATGTAGATCTACAAGGAAGATGGTAAATTACAATGAAGATTGTCACATAGCACTACTATCCAAAGTTGAGCCCAAAACCTTTGAAGAAGCAAGCAAAGACAAATGTTGGATTAGTGCAATGAACGAAGAGTTGGATCAAATAAAGAAAAATGAAACACGGGAACTTGTCCCAAGACCAAAAGAAAAAAATGTAATTGGCACAAAATGGGTCTTTAGGAACAAGTTAAATGAAGATGGTCAAGTCACAAGGAACAAAGCTAGATTAGTGTGCAAAGGCTATGCTCAAGTTGAAGGAGTGGACTTTGAAGAAACATTTGCACCAGTTGCAAGGATTGAAGCAATTAGAATGTTCCTAGCCTATGCAAGTCACAAGAAATTCAAGGTATATCAAATGGACGTCAAATCTGCTTTTCTCAATGGAGACCTAGAGGAGGAAGTTTATATTGAACAACCTGAAGGATTCCTACTATCAGAAAACAAGGATTATGTGTGCAGATTGAAGAAATCTCTCAATAGGCTCAAACAAGCCCCAAGAGCTTGGTACTCTAGACTTGACAAGTATCTCAAAGAACAAGAATTCAAAAGAGGAGATGTAGACAGCAATCTATATATCAAAGAAGAGGATGGACATTTATTGATTGTGTTGGTGTATGTAGATGACATCATTTTTGGTGGAGACAAGGACAAAATGTGCAAAGAATTTTCCTCATGTATGCAAAAGGAGTTTGAGATGTCAATGTTGGGAGAACTATCTTTCTTCCTTGGGCTACAAATTTCACAATCTAGCAAAGGAATTTTCATCTCTCAAGCCAAATATGTGAAGGAAATGTTAAAGAAGTTCAGAATGGAAGATTGCAATCTTGTGAGTGCTCCCATTGTTACAGGTTGCAAGTTAAGAAAAGAAGATGAATCCCAAGAAGTGAATCAAACACTTTATAGATCAATGATTGGAAGTTTGTTGTACCTAACTGCTACAAGACTAGACATAATCCAAGCTGTTGGAGTGGTGGCAAGATTTCAAGCAGCACCAAAAGAAACACATGTTCATGCAGTAAAACGAATATTCAAATATTTGAAAGGCACTATGGAATATGGTCTATGGTACCCTAGCAGCAAAGATTTCACTCTTAAAGGATTCATAGATGCTGATTGGGAGATCAATGTGGATGATAGAAAAAGTACAAGTGGAGGAACCTTCTTTCTTGGAGGGAACTTAGTATCTTGGATGAGCAAAAAGCAAGAATTAGTCTCTCTATTTACTGCAGAAGCTGAATATATAGCAGCAGTAGCATGTTGCACTCAACTTTTGTGGATGAGGCAAACTTTAAGAGACATCAAGGTGGAATACAATCATCCTTGCACTATCTATTGTGACAACACTAGTGCAATCAATATCTCCAAGAATCCAGTGATGCACTCAAGAACCAAGCATATACCTATTTAGTATCATTTTTTAAGAGAGCAAGTGGCATAAGGACAAGTGTGTTTAGAATATATAGCTACAAAAGAGCAAATTGCTGATATATTCTGAAATATGCTAACCAATTTTTCTTAAGGAATTACACAACATAACCAGCAATAGCCAACTGGATTAGCGTTAGAATCAAACTGAAAACCAAGCTTAAAGGAACTCGACGCCAAGAATGCACACTCAATCCAAATGTTGGAAAGGTGCTGTCATATGGCGGAGAAATAAAAGAACAGTACTTGAAAGAAACTACTCAACGTCAAGAATGTGCACTCAAGATCCCACTGAGGGCGAGGTGCTAACATATGACGGAGTGATTACTTAAAATTGAAACTAGTAGGAGAATGACCAACCATGAAGCTATAGCAATCTAATTCATCCGTTGCGGCAGGCATCCATAGAATAGTGGGGATTCACCACTTGAAAGTGGGTACAATGATATAACAAGTTCTTTCTCCGCACTGGCGGTAAACCGTCCAGGGGTAATTAATTGGAAATTAAACAAGTAGTTGCAGCAATAGCATAGGTTGGATTAGTACTACTAATCAAAAGCTTACAATTCAAAAGACTGCAAAAACATGTATTACAATGATAGAGAAATAAGACTAGAAGAGAAGAGTGAATTCTTTGATGTTCCTTTTCCTTTCCAATGATAGAATTATGACCAAACAGAAAATATATGAATCTGATATAAAAACAAAGTTCTGGAATTTCTTAATCAGCAACTATGAAAACCAATGAAATATTCATAACTCACTCGATTCACCTCCAAATCGAATGTCGTCTTTTGCTATATTCTTTCAGAAGGTAGGCGAACATATTCTGATCATCAAACAGCAACAAAACTGTACATATATTTCTGGCATGAATTCCAAAGCCTCCAAGAATGGTACGACCTTCATGAGGGGTGATTTTGACAAGTAAAAATCAACAACTCAAAATTAAAATCTGAAACTCTCCAAAGATGGTTGCCTTGGGTGTAGGAATGGATTGGAAAAGTACCCACAAGCAAATTAAATTCACACAAAAAGCTATATGCAAAAACCACTTTCAGCTGTGACTGTATCAACAACTTCAAAACTGGTAATATCATTAAAAACTTCACTGTTGAGCACAATCTGCTAGTTTGATTGAGAAGCAACAATGAAAACCAACTAGGTGTTGTATTTCAAACACGAAATTGGATTGAAACTAGGAAGTAAGCATCCCTCAAAGTAAAAACCAAGTTGTTATTTCAACAGCATAACATTAGCATAAATTCATGGATACAAAGCTGGAGCAAAAACCTTCATTAAATAGAAGCTTACATAACTCTTCAAATTCCTAAGAAAGCACACCAAAAGACATAGGAGTCTTTTCAAATTTCCAAAAAACAATCAACTTCTCAAGATGGCGTCCCTTTTTGCATATTATGAATTTCACTTTGTTTTAAAAGTATCTCTTTTAAAAGTGGCGTCCACTTTTACCAAAGAAAAAGGCAATAATTAAAATATATTTAATTCTTCATGAAGGCATCCCCCTTCCAAGTCCCTCTTTTAAACACAACTTAAAGTTGTTCTCCTAGGCCAAGGGGTCAACTGCAACTCATAACATTAATGCCTTAATTCTCCAAAATTTTAAACCATTAGAAGTCCAACTTGAATTGCATTAGATGCTCAACTGAAAATGAAGACCTTGAAGATTGAAACTGCATACTGCCAAAATTAGAATTTACTATAAATAGTAAACTCCCAGAAAAACCATAGAACCTCAGAACTAGAAACCCTAATTTTACCTCACACACGCCTACAGGCTTCCGGAATAGGCTGATGAGTGTCAGAACAGATCACTGATGAGAAGGGGACATTACAGTCCGCCCTCCTCAAGATTGCTTGTCCTCAAGCAATTGAAAAGATGGATGCAACAAAATTTGTTCTCCTTCCCATGTGGCATCTTCAATAGGCAAATTCCTCCATCTAACCAAGTATTCTTTGATTGTCCTTCTCCTCAAAGAATGCTCTCTAGTATCAAGAATTTCTTTTGGAATCAACACCAACTGACCTTCCTCATCCAATGGAGGTAATTCTGAAGTAGCCACAATGTTGTGTCCAAGTGCCTTTTCGAGGTGTGACACATGAAAGACGTTATGCACTTTGCTTTCAGCTGGAAGCTGCAACTCATAAGCAACTTCACCAATCCTCTTGGTGACTTTGAAAGGACCATAGAAGCGTGGCTTCAACTTTTCTGCACCACTTTTCTTGAGAGAAGATTGTCTATAGGGTTGAAGCCTCAAGTAGACCATGTCCCCAATTTTAAAAGACCTCTCAACACGCTGCTGATCATTGTATAACTTCTGCTGATTTTGAGCTTGTTGCAGATTTTCCTTGAGAGATTTCAAGATGTTTTGACTTTGTTGTAACATATCCTGTGCTTGTGGAGCTCTACTATCACCAAACACTAAATCAACAAAATTAGTAGCTTCATAACCATAAAGAGCCATGAACGGTGACATCTCAATTGACATATGATATGAAGAGTTATAACAATACTCTCCTAAATGAAGCCATTTAATCCAAGTTCTTTGCTGTCTTGAAACATAGTTTCTTAGGTAGCCTTCTAACCATTTGTTAACAATTTCTGATTGCCCATCTGTTTGTGGGTGATAACTAGTGCTTGGAGTAAGCACTGTCCCACTCAATCTGAAGATCTCTTGCCAAAAAACACTTAGGAACTTGCTGTCCCTATCACTGACAATAGTTTTAGGCAATCCATGCAAACGGAAGACCTCTCTAAAAAACAACTCAGCCACTTGAGCTGCTGTAAATGAAGTGGTGACAGCAAAGAAATGAGCAAATTTTGTTAGTCTATCAACCACAACAAAAATACAATCTCGTCCTTGCACCTTGGGCAACCCCGTGATAAAATCCATTGCAATACTTTCCCATTTCTGATTCGGAATGGGCAAGGGCTGTAGCAGACCAGCTGGATAAGAGTGTTCATTTTTATTTCTTTGACAAATCGGACACTCTCTAATGTAGTTCAAGACTTATTCTTTCAACCCTTTCCAAGTGAATCTTTCACGAATCTGCTTATAAGTCTTGAAAATCCCTTGATGACCAACAAGGGGAACATCATGAAAAGATTGTAGAATCTTCTTTTTAAGCTTAGATTCATGCACTAAAAAGATTCTATCTTTATAGTAAATTATCCCATCAACCAACTTATACCTTTCATCAACCAAATGACCTTCTAGCAAGCTGGTTGCAAACTGATTTTTAATATAATTAGCAACAATTAACTCCTTCCAATCTCCTTACAACTCACAAAGTGACTGCAAATGAGGCCTACTTGAAAGAGCATTAGCCACTACGTTATTTTTCCCTTTAACATATTCAATGTCAAAGTCATATGCTTGAAGCTTACTTACCCACTTTTGCTGCCTTTCATTCAAATCCTTTTGGCGCATAAAATGTTTAAGACTATTGTGGTCAGTCTTAACAACAAATTTACTTCCCACCAAATATTGACGGAATTTAAACAAAGCATGCATGATGGCAAGCATCTCTTTGTCATAAATGGAGTAAGTTTTTTATGCTTCTCTTAACTTCTGGCTCTCGAAGACAATAAGATTTTTGTCTTGCATTAGAACAGCTCCAACACCTTCACCTGAAGCATCACATTGTAATTCAAATGGTTTTGTAAAATCCGGAAGAGCCAACACTGGACATGTACTCATGATCAGCTTAAACTTATCAAAAACTTCTTGTGCCTTCTTAGTCTAAAGAAAGGCTCCTTTCTTTGTAAGATATGTGAGAGGGGCTGCTTGATGAGAATATCCTTTCACAAATCTTCTATAGAATCCACATAACCCTAAAAATCCTCTCAAATGAGAAATATTCTTTGGAGTTGGCCAATCAATAATGGCTCTTATCTTCTCAGGATCAACTTTAATACCCTTTGAACTAATAATGTGGCCAAGATATAAGAGTTATGTCGTCCCGAACTCACACTTCGATTCTTTGGCGAACAAACACTCTACCTCCAAAATACTAAGCACTTCTTCCAAATGCTTAAGGTGCTCTTCCCAAGACTTACTGAAGATGAGAATATCGTCGAAGAAGATGAGCACAAACTTCTTCAACTGCTGTCTAAAAATCTTGTTCATACAAGATTGAAATGTAGCTGGAGCATTTGTCAAACCAAAAGGCATGACAAGAAATTCAAAATGCCCAATGGTGTTTAAAAAAGCCAATCTCTAGTATCCGCCTCCTCATTCTGATTTGATGATAGCCCCGAACGTATGACCACCGAGAAGAACATAGCCCCATGGAGCTCATCAATAAGCTCATCAATCCTAGGGATAGGATACCTATTCTTGATGGTCTTCTGATTCAATGCACGGTAGTCAATACACATTCACATTGTACCATCTTTCTTTTTGACCAGCACCACTGTAGAAGCAAAAGGACTCTTGCTTGGTCTAATGAAACCACTCTCCAAAAGCTCCTTGATGGCTTTTTCAATCTCATCTTTCTACTTCTTTGGATAACGGTAAGGTGTAGTCATGACAGGCTTTGCTCCTTCTTCTAACTCAATTACATGCTCAGAACCTCTTTCAGGAGGTCTTCCAGGAGGTAGGCTTCCAAAGACTTTGCTCTTCTTTGAAAGTAAGGCTTGAATATCAGGGTGATATTTCCTTTTCTCCTCCACTGGATCAGCTAGTAGAACCAAACATTCAGCAGCCCATTCAACCTGATCATGACAGATCATTCTTTCCATCCTCTTCAAAGACACAATTCGAGGGCCCCCATTTGACATCCCTCTTAGAACAACCTTCCTTCCATTAGACTGAAATTTAAGCTCCATAGTTTGCAAATTCAATGTGATCTCACCAAGAGATTGCAGCCATTGTATGCCTAGCACAACATCAGTGTCTCCAATTCCCACCACATAAAAATCATCTTTAATCTCATAATTTCCCAATTGCATAGAGAGGTTAGGAATCTTCTTCGTGCAAGACATAGTAAAACCATCTGCAACCATTACCTTGAAACCATCAAATTCCTCAGTCTTCAAACCCTTTTTAGCAACCAATCCTTCATCAATAAAATTATGAGTTGCTCCAGTGTCAATTAGAGCAACAATCCTTTGGGAATTAACTACTCCATGAACCCGAAAGGACTCATTTTTCTGAAAAATTGATAGTTGTGCAAAAGCACTACCATCTACCACCATCAGCTTCTTCGTGGGGCTTTTTCACCTTCACTACTTGGTTGATTCGATGGTTGATCGATGAATCAGATCAACCTTACAACTGTAATATCATCTCATTTGCTGCTTCTTCCAGATAGCAACGGTGACCCTTAACCCAAGGGTTCACGCAAGGGTTAAACCTTTCTGCCGTTCTATGAGCTCCTCCAGCAACCTTGTAGCTTTAGTAGATTTGAAGAATGTTTCATCTTCATGGCCAAAGGTTTCAAATGGAAACTAGGCCTCAATGCCAACCCATGCTCCTTTAAGCTAATGGCTTCATCTAGAGTTGGTGGATCAAAGGCTTTAACCCATCCTTTCAAAGGCTCCATTAAACCTTCAGCAAAAAGAACCACAAGTCTTCTCTCAGTAATGTTAAGCACCATTACTGACAACCTCTGAAGATCAGCCACATAATTTTCTAAAGATCTCGCTATTTCAATTGTGCCAATTCTTTGAATCAACTCTAGGATCCTCATCAAATCTCTCAATCAGCTTGTTGGTAAACTCATCATAGGTACGAATGAGGTTATGGCCAAGAGTGACCAAACCATGAGTCCACCATTCGTGAGCTATCCCATCCAAATGCAAAGTAGCAAACTTTATAGATTCTCCTTCTGGCATGGGTCTGAGAGAGAGATAATTATCTAGCTTCTGCACCCATGATCTGGCTGTGCACTTATTACTACCATCAAAATGTTCCATAGTTATTTTTCCCAAAGCTTGGTAGAAATCATTTCTAGGCACCATAGGAGGACGTTGCTCATTCCTTCCTCCATTTCTCCGACTCCTTTGATTCATGAATTGATCAAAGGTCCAAGTACCTCTCAAGTCAAGAGGTAAAGAGACGTACTCCATGTAAGCTTGATGTGCATCATCAACAAAGGTTGGTGCAGCTTCAACCGGTTGTTGCTCTTCCATTGTTGTGAAGACGGGAAAAAAAGGTCTAGAGGATGACCCACTAGGAATTGCGGCATGCTGACCCACAACTCTGTTTCTGGTATTCACCTCAGGACTGCCATTATTGTTATTCCCATTAACTCCACTGCTTTCTCCAGTTGAGTTATTTTGGGGCTGAATGATATTTTGAGCTGCTTGCTGGTCCAACTTGGACAATAATTGGGACATCATGTCAATCATCCCA